>JAADVN010000322.1:0-21870 GCA_023335535.1 Globisporangium spinosum | reverse complement strand
TCTGACCGACCGACATTTGGCCTGTGTTTGCGTTCAACTGTGTACCCATTCTGGTTTTCTGACAGTAGCTCAGTCAAAAATGCGTTTTTTTCGCCGAAAGCAGTCTCATTCGACTGCTTTCGTGATTGGCTATAAAACGAGACCTTTTTTCTTTTCTGAATCGTGTTATTGGCCAATATATCCACAGAAGTCACCATTTTCACGTTTTATTGGCGCGCACTGTATCACGCTCCCCACAAAATGCAATGGGTGGGAGACAGTCTTCTTTTTCCTGTTGTAGTGGATCCTGGAGCGAGCGCGCAAGTCGATCGACCGGTGCGTCTGCTCATTCACTCACTGAGAGAAAGATGAATGCGCGATTCGTGTGGGTGGCAACAAGGTGAAAAAAGAATGCTTCCATGCGCAAAGACCAGGAGCTGAACTGAAACTATCTCAGCTTTTGGAAAAATTGATTTGGATTAGCGATTTAGAATAGAAATCATGTAAACGAGAACGACAATGATTCAAGCGCGATTAGCGATCGCAACTAGGCTCTGTGTGCGACAACTGAAATCGTCATGAATTCTCAAATGCGACTCAGGTAGAAATTGCTCATCTTCGGACGACGAATACGGATGTTGCTTGGATCGAGCGCGCTCCAGAAGTCTTGAAAATCCAAGCAGAGCGAGTCTGGCATACAAAACAGGCGTTAGCAATCGCATAAAGACAACTAGCAGCACCAAAATAACACTTACGAGATTACCAGCCCTTTGTCATCGAATTGTTCTCTATGTTTTTCTTGACAGCGTTTCGCCTTCAGTTGAAGGAGCTATAGAGAACGGTCGTCCCGTCGAGGATGCAGCACTACATGAAATCAACAGATTAACGCATTCAAATCACCATTACATATAGTACATATAGCCCACTTACTTTTTCATGCATCGCGCGTTTGTCCAGACTGACCTCGATGTCATGCTCTCGGAGATAAGGCACCGCGGACCACATGCTCTTGGTTTGACCTGCGTCGCAGATAACTCGCACCACATAGCCTCGCTATTTTGCGCGCACAAGAGCAAGCTAAAAATAATGTTCCGGTAAACACCAGTATGGCAGTACAGCAACACTTTGTGACAATATGGAGATGTCATACAATTAAACGTACCTTGAGAGGTTCACATATAATCCACTATATTAGTGTGGACACAAAGATTAAAATGTGTTTCACAGTTTGTACTCGTCAAAATACGAACACAAATGAGTTTGTAAATTGGAGTAAAACCAAGATGTGTTTTTTGCCCCACATTTTAGAAAAGTCTAGAAATGACCCTCCAAACCTTCTCTGTGTGAATATTCAAGTTCATACAGTAAGTTGTGGCCTTCTTGGCACGACATATCCGCTCGAAGTGCTTCAACCCCGCATTCGATCTTTCGCCACGTGGTAGACAAGAAGGCGCTCAAGAGAAGAGAAGACAGATACAAAAAGTACTCCACACACACGCAACAAGAGAGGGCTATGACGCGACGCTTCCGACTGCCGCTGCTGCTCTACGCTCTGTGCGCAGTCAGCACGTGGCTGCAGCTCCACGCTGCGCAGACAGCGCCATCGCTCGACGTTTTTACGACGCTCGAAGAGATCGACGCGATCGAGAGCTCGCCCAAGCTCTACGCGCTGCTCGTGGTGTCGAGTGAGGAGGCGAAAGACGGCATCGGCGCACTCGTGGAGATGGCGACGAAGGCGTACCCGTCGCTTCCAAAGCTTGAGAAGGACCTGAACGGCATCGCAAAATTTGCGGTCGTGGACATCGCGTCGCAGAAGAAAGCACTCGTGAGTAAGTGGAACCTGCAGGGCCTGCCTGCGCTGCTCGTGTACAAGGATGAGCCAAAGGAGAACCCGTACACAGGCAAAATGTACCGCAACCCACAGCTCGGGAGTGTGGAATTGCTCGACCAGCCTGCGAAACTCAAGAAAATGCTGCGCGACAGCGTGCCATCGACTTTTGTGACGGAGATCAAGAAAGAGCAGGTGACGTCTGAGGAAGCGATTAAGAAGATGATCCACGAACAGACTCAGGATGACGAGAAGCTCGTGTTGCTGGTGAGTAAGCAGAAGAAGCCGTCCCATCTGTATCGAGCACTCTCAACCGAGTTCCACGACCAGGGTTTGCGCTTTGCGTATTTGAAGTACGACGAAAAGGAAGCCGAAGAAGACGCCAACAATAATGCGCTTCTCGAGTTCTTTGGTTTGAAGAAAGTACCGGCACTGCTGGCGATTCAGTCAGCGTCGGAGTTCCAGGCGCTTGAAGAAGACAAGATAAAGACGTTCAAGGGCCTGAAGGCGTTTACAGAGCAGTACGCGAACAAGGACGCGGTACCAAAGAAGAAGAGCAAGAAAGATCAGTCGGGCAAGAAAGGACTGAAGCTGGATTTCTTGACTGAGAGCACGTTTGACCAAGAAATTACCAAGTCGAAGGTCGTTTGGATCATCGCGTTCACGGACTCGGATCAAGTCGCCGCTTCGATCGAAGCCACTTGGAAGAAAACGTTTGATGAACTCCAGAAGAAAGCGGGCATGGTCGCTATCGCTGCCGTGAAGTGCGACAAGGAACCGGCACTCTGCAAGAAGTACGGTGGTGCTGGCATTCGTATTTTCCCAGTGAAGGTCTCGCAGCGCGGATTGATTGAGCGCGGCGAAGTCCTGCCAGAGACTTTCACCGAGCTTGAAGATGCGAAAGAGGCTGCGTTGGCGTCGATTCCTGATCAAGCGCAAGTGATTCTCTCATCTGCTGACCTCAATGGATTCGTTTCCCGAGCAGCGCTGTCAAAGTCAATGCCAGTGCTGCTTTTCACGTCCAAGACGGAGACTCCAGCTGTGTTGAAGTCGATCGCGCTCTCGCTGCCATCTCACAACGTTGCGTTTGGCATTGTTCCAGACGCAGACCCGCAAGTGAAGGCTCAGTTCACGATCCCTGCTACCACATCCACAGCATTGGCGTGTTTGGTTCCTTCGCAGAACGAAAATCCTAGCCAACTGGAGGGAGCGTCACCATTTGGGATCATCGTGTACAGCAAGAAGGCGTTAGGACCATACACGTACGAGAACATGATGCACTTTATGCTGAGCGTGCTGTCCCAATACCCGCACCCAAAAGAAATCGTCTCGTCAGACGAAGCGCTGAAGGCAGAGCTCGCCTCAACAGACTCGGCTGATCCATCCACAGCGGCAGTGCCGTACCTGAAGAAAGACAACCTCGCGGAGCTTTGTGGTGGCAACAGGATTTGCGCGATTGGATTCTTCGACGGGCACGTAGACACTCTTTCGAACACAGAGTCTTCGCTGAGCAAATCGATGGGCGTGTTCTCGAAAGTTGCAGCGCTGAGCAAGAAAAGCAAGGAGCCGTTCCAGTTCATGTGGACGAATGGCAAGTGCCATCGTGCTTTTGCAGCCGCGTTTGGCGTGGGCGAGTTCCAGATGCCAACCGTTGTCGTATATTCTCCTTCAAAGAACCGATACGCCACGAATGTGGGGACTTTCACAGAGGAGAACACTCATGGTTTCCTGAAGAGCGTGCTGAGTGGGAAGATCGGGACGACTCCTGTCGCTGAAGTTGCTGATTTGCGAGACGAGTGCACTTTTGAAGAAATTCACGATGACGCAGCAGCAGCAGCAATCGACAATGGTGAAGAGGACGAAGATCTCCTGAGCGAAATCCTCAGCGACGAGCTGAAGCAACGCGAATTACTAGAGGAGCAGCTGAAAGCGGGAGAGACGAAGCCAGGCAAGAAGTCCAAGAAATCCAAGAAATCCAAGAAGAAGAAAGGCAAGAAGAACAAGCGCGATGAGTTGTAAGGTGTGAATGAGGAAGTACACACGTGAATTTGGATTGTTCTCTTTCTAATCCGAGCATAAGGTCATGTAGAGTTCGAAGACAAGCAGACGAAGAAAGGTTTCAAATGGACTTGAGATTGATGGTAATGCACACTGGCTGAATAACTTGGACATGGACGCAAAGTGATTTATAAAGTACACAAGGACTCACTCACATGGAACAGCTACTTGGATTCGCTCACGCGTATGCGACGAATTGGACTCCGCAGGTGCCAGGAGTGCCGCCGTTCCGGACTTGAGTCGCTGGACCTCCATCGCTAGGCGTCTGGTTGTATGGGCCAGCGTTCTCAAGCGTCCAGCCTGACCTGTCATCTTCGACTCCGATCAAGATCGATAGCCCCGCGGCGACAGCGACGAAGATGCTCAGTGCCTGGAACGAGTCGGCGCGACCTCCGATTTTCTTGAAGAGGAAGGCCCAGCACATGGCGCCAAGGTTGCCGCCCGCACCAACGATACCCGATGTCGCGCCAGTGTAGCGTGGTAGAACGTACGGCACGATCGCGTACGTTGTGCCCGTACACGCCTGCACGAAGAAACCGAACGTGACGAGGTAGCTAATGCTCCAGGACAACTCAGTCGCCTGGCTGTACAGACACAGGAAAACCGCCTGGCAGGCAAATACTGCAAGGTGGATCCGCGTTCGTCCCTTCACGCCGTACTTGAGGTTGATGATGTCCGAAGCGTACCCACCAGCAGCCCTTGCAAAGATGCACATGAGTCCAAAGAGGGACGAGATGAGGCCCGCGGTGGTCTGTGTCAAGATTCGGCATTTCTGAGGGTCTTTGGTCGGGTCGCAGTCGGATTTTTTGAAATCTTCATAGTAGTACAGGCTGAGCACGTTGTGCACGATGAGCTCCACGCCAAAGCAGCACGCGTACTGATACGCGAGGATCCAAGTCGCGGGTCTGCTCAGGGCCATTCTGATCGACGACCTCATCTCAGCCATCGCTGGTCGCCGCTCGGACTCGCGCGAGGGCTTGAGGTCGCAGTAGTTCCCCTGCGGGCAGTCGTCCGAGTACTGATACAGAGAAAAGCCGATCGCGACCATGAAGATCGCGGGCAGGATCAGTGTGAGTCGCCAGCCAGTGTCGTCTGAGATAGCCGCGTGGATCGTGAACAGGTCGAAGATCAGCGGCGTGATCAAGTACGCCACGCCCGCACCCAGGTTGCCCCAGCCTGCGGCGAGCGCATTCGCGCGTCCGACAATCTCGGTGCAGAACATGACGGACGTCCAGTAGGTCGTCGCGACGAACGAGCAACCCACGAGCCCGATGAAGAACCGCGCGATCATGAACCCGTTGTAGTTTGTCACCAGCGCCGCGGATGCGACGGGGATCGAGCCCAACACGAGGAGCACGGCCTGCACGGTTCGTGGACCGTAGCGATCGCACAGCGGACCCGTGATGACACGTCCGATGATCGTGCTCACTACAGACGCGATGTTGGAGTTGGAGACCTGATCGCTCGTGAGCTGCAGCTCTCTCTTGATCGTGGGCATGAGCGGCGGGATAGAGAACCAGCCGAAGAACGCGATGAAGAACGAGAGCCACGCGAAGTGGAACGCGCGCATGTGCGGCCGCGCGCTACTGAAGAGGCGGATCTCGCGCGCCTTGTCATTCTGCTCTGGGTCGGTGGTGATCGGGAACACACGATGAGCAAAGCGCGGTACTGGGGTGCCTCGCTGGTGGGGGCTACTCTGCGACTGATTATCAGGCAATCGCAGCTCCGTCACATTTGGATTCGAGCGATCAACGGGAGTCTGGGTCGTGTCGCGGTACGGAATCGCTCGCGTAGACCCCGATCTCTCGTTCGGAATCGCCACAGCTGAAAGCAGATCTGCGTAGCATCACCAACAAGATCGCGATGACAAACGAACACACAAGAGAGACAAAGCTGAGAATACGAGAGCCTTACATCAGCACCAGTAGCGTTATAGAACGCTACGTTGGACACGTCAGGAGAGAGGGACGAGACGTACGTGGGTACGTACCGAGAGCACGACGGTGCGGCGATGGCTTGTGCGAGGCAGCAGCTCGCATGCTCGCAGGTACTTGCGTGTGTTGGTTTGATGGCTTGATGGTTGAGTGCGCACTCTTGGGAAACTGAACAACGAAGGATGGTGGTAAGAAGGTAAGAAGCGGCCGTCGTCAAACGAAGAGCTCCCGTTGAGTTGCTGTTTTATCAAGACACTCGGTTTCAGTATGGCCGCCTGGAGTGGGACTCGCTCGCGGGTCACACTTTGTGTGACTGGCACGAACATGTGGTGCTTCAAGACTCTTTCGAGATTTTGCTGAACTCACTGACGCCAAAAGAAAATGAAGATGAAAGATGAAACCACATGTCATTGTAGCATACAAAGCTGAAGTTTAATCCGCATGATATCCAAGCCTCCTCGCTTTGAAAAGAAAGTTTCATATATGAGCGCGTGTTGTTGTTGTTAAAGAACAGCTCCCCTCCTGGCCGTTGTGACCAAGTCGGCGTGTTAAAATGGCTGGTAGAGAGCAATCAGGAGCGCGAGTCTTTTGCGTTTTTTTTTCAGACTGAATCCCAGCCGCAATGTGATCGTGGCGTCGTTTCGATGGCAATGGTAAAATGGCAACAAAAAACGAGGCCATTGTGCCGCTGAGAAAGCATTTGGGAGCTTGCAGAAACGAAAATGAACTGCGCTCGAAGAAGACAGCTCTGATCCTGGCTAGCATAGCCAAACCAGTGATCACGGAAGATCAAGAGCTCACACTACTTCAGGGTTCGTTTGACGCAGCAGCGCTGCTGTTTTGGACGGCAATCTCTGATGATCAGCAGCCAATTGCTGATGATCGACCAGTCGATCGCAATCAATCTTGATTGGAAAAGGTCACTTGACTTGATCTTGAGAACGGAAGCTGAAAATGGACAACGCTCTACTGCAGCCATTCCCTTACTTCGTTACTGAAACTTTTGAAACTGTGTCTTAAAAACTCGGCGAAGTTTCTCGAAGTCGCGTCTGATCTGGCCGTTTCTCGAGTTGTTCAAGAGCAAAAAGGCTCACCAAGAAATGCATTTCCAAAGGATCTGGATGCATTCACATTGTGAGCATGTAAGCTTCTAACATGACAGGGTTGTGACCCATAGTCAAAAGAAAATGATCAAAGCACACTTTGATCTACACTTTCTCTTTGGCGACTTGACCTGGAATCCCGATTCCTGGATGTCATCTTCATTCTTGGGAGATCTGCCTGTGAGGAGAAGGTATGAAGTGATGGCCCAGGTGTCTGGCCCACTCCAAGCCTTTGGATTCGCACGCCACTACTCAGAAATAGCTGCAACCGCTGCTGCTGTTTCATTCGAAGGCAAAGTGCATGTCTGCCTCACGCTCGCTTTGCCATGCGCATGTGCATCACATAATCCTGATCTGTGATGGCGATTTCTCGGCTTTAAATAGGAGCATGTGGCGCATATCAGGCGAAATGGGGATCTTGCCAAATGTGCCAAGTCGTCTTCCTATCTTCTTCTCCGTCTACTTTCTGGTGTTGAAGGGCCAATCTTCAAGCGCATGTCTCGCGTCTGAGCTCCAAATTGGACAAGCTCACCACCGATAAGCACTTGCACCACGTGAATGCAAAGCGAGAAGCTTGCGTCTATTTTGAAGAGCTGCGAAAGTGCGCTAGATGAGCGCCTTCAACGTGTCTTCCTTTGCCCATGCATTCACATCGCCATTCCGGATTTTGCTCCTCCCTCTGATCAAACGGTCGACTCCAGCAAACCAGCATGGCACCGATACCGCCCCCAGCCATACAGAAGTCCAGCGATTTCGTCTCACTGCACTCTCAAGGTGTCCAAAGAAGATCGTCCCAGACCATACCACCCCCGAATGCCAGCACTTTTGTTGAGATCCGCGTTGATAACGACGACGACGATGACAGTGATGATGAATTCGACAGCATTCCTCAATCGAAGGACACGGACTCGCTGATTCCTCGACGCTCCTCTTCCACGTCAGCTGTGCCAGCTTCCCACAGTCGACGCGCCAGCAACAGCACGTTCAATGGACTTCCAGCGATCGGCGAGAAGAGAGACGGGGTGCCGCTGACAGGTGGGTATCTGCTCTACACCTCGGTGCTCATCACTGTGCTCTTGGGTCGTAACTTGGATGGAAGATCACGCAGCTCAACTTCCGAGCTTTCCACAACTCCAGGGATTGCGCGCAGAAACCAGTTCTACCTGGCAAGTGCATCGTATTCCCCGGTCATTCGGATGTCGAGTGGGTCGCTACTTTATGTCCTGGGCGCTTGGTGCAGCATTTGGCGCGCTCTTTACAAACATCCCAGCTGAAAAGTACGGTCGACGCTTCATCGTGATTGGCGACGCGTGCTTGATGATCCTCGGCGCAGAGATGCAGACGTTTGCACCGAACATCTTCGTGCTTGCTCTCGGACGCTTCTTCTCCGGAATCGCGCCCGACTCAGGCTCCATGATCACTTCGCTCTATCTTGGAGAAATGGGTCCTTCGCATCAACGCGCTGGATTTGTCATCGCGTTCCAATGCACTGGTTCGATGGGTCTCGTCGCGATCACCATCGCTCACTTCGCAGTGACGGGTTCCCCAACTTCCTGACGCTGGGTCATGGCTTTCCCAATGATTCTTGGTGCAACACAGCTGCTACTTTCACCGCTATTTCTCATCGAGTCGCCTACATGGTTGCTTCGCCAGAATCGAAGCAAAGACGCTGCGAGCGCTTTCCACGCGCTCTACAAGCGCGGCAGTTTCCAGGATCTCGAGCGCGTTGCCAAGATCGAACAGGAGAAAAATCATCGACGCGAGATTGCTGCTGCAGCAAACGTGAAGTCTTCTGCGACCGGGTCGTTCTGGAAAGCCGTGTTCTCCTCGCGCTGCAAGCGCCAGTTCATCATCTCGTGCGTTCTCTGTACTGCGCGTCAATTCGGTGGAGTATTAGCCGTGTTCTACTACTCTTCCGGCATCTTCTCTGGCGCTGGTATCAAAGATTCGCGTGTTGGCAATCTCATACTTGGGATCGTCAACATGCTTGCAGCGATCACTGTCTGCGCTTGCTCCAAGAAACTCGCGCGCCGAAAAGTGCTCCTGTGTGGGATCTCGGGGATGATTTTCTGCTCGATCGGAATGACGTTTTGCCTCGTCTACAAGCACCAGGCTCCCATCATGTTCACCGCATTCTACGTGAGCTGCAACTCGCTGAGTCTCAGTCCGCTTCCATTCCTGGTCACCACCGAGGTTCTGCCGGAGGATATCAAAGCACGAGGCGTCAGTGTGACCACGTTCATCAACTGAATGAGCAACTTGGCTGTTGGCATTGTCTTCCCGGTGCTGGCGCACTACACTGGGAACTACACGTTCATCCCCTTCACCTGCTTGCTTGTCGTCTTCTGGGTCTGCGTCTTCGTGATACTGCCGGAGATGAGAGACAAGATCAACGAGCAAATCCAGCAAGAGTTTGCAAACCAAGTTGGATTTCTGGCGTCGTTCAAGAAGTTCAAGAAGTTTAAGAAGCTGGAGGAAGAAGAGGACGTGAGCGTTGCTCCCGACAATCAGCAGCAACAACAGAGCGGCGCCGAGCAAGTCCAAGCCCCACGAGTGCCAAGACGTACCAGCGTCGACTTCGTTGTGCCCGTGGCACCAACTCTGCTAGTCATATCTCGCACTGCATAGAAGTGTTCCAGCTACAGATATAGATTCCATTTCACTGACCATGTCGGCACCCAAACATAAAATCTGCAGCATCAACACTGCTTACATTTTACCTGATCCAAATTGTGCTGCTGCTTGATTTTCGTTCACGCTTTATACTGAAGTCCGTTTAGCTCGAGTGATGCGAAGGCACGACAGGATTGTACCCGCTCAAGCTGCCAGAGCGGAAGGCACGAAGCTCAACAGAGTCAAAGCCTGCACATTTGAATATTTCAGACTGGTATTAGTGGACAGAATCGACAAAGCCCGAGTTTTTTCGGCAAAACAAAATACAAGCTTACCCAGACGCCGCAGCTCAGAGTCGATTGCTTCAACCTGCAGTTTTGCGCTTTCAAGCACAGAGCTCTCTAGCTCTAGGGTAGTTCCAACCAATTGGACAATAGTTAGGAGCGGAACAAACAAAGCCATAAAAACAATAAAATGTCTTACCGACGGCAGCTCGGTTTCCAGTGAGAAACCGCACGCGCATATTGTGGTGAGGTTCAAGATTGGCAGCTCGTCGCACGAAATCTTCTGCCTCTTCGACGCGTTTTAAGTGTCCCTGCCAAGCAAAAAGCAGTTGGACTCGTACGACGACAAACTGAAAAACAGCGTAGAGTCAATAAAATGAACGCACCTCGACTGCTTCAACACCGAATGCCAGACGAGATCGCAAACAGGGAGACGCGGCATAATTCCAATTTGGCAGACCAAGATACTTTGCAACCTATGAATCATACATTGTTTGTCAGTCAAGTTGACGGACTGCGAGATCCGTGAACAGAACGCAAGAACAATGATGCGAACATCACAAACTCTGTACCTCTCGAACTTCGTTCTTGGCCAAGCCGCTCAGCGGGCTGACAACTTCAAACTGGGAAGCAGCGACGAGACCTGTTCACGCAGGGACATCGCCAAAAGCCATGTCGTCAGCCCTTCCATGAGAAACCAAGGAGCACCAGAGTTATAATGTTTTACCCAAACGAGTCGGGTCGAGCTTGTCATCCGCATTTGTTCCGTTGTAGAGTACCGGCTTGAATTTCGTGTCGGTGAGTTTCCCTCTATGATCATTGGTCATGCCGAAAGGTTAATTCTGCCAGTCTAACGGCCATGCAAACACTCTAGCGTGGACAAATGATACTTACATGGCAAACTCTGCCACTTCGTTGATCGTGGTGTACAGGTTGGTCTTGCAGTAGTAGCAGCTATTTTATTGCGCATAAAGATTCATTGCAATACATGTTGTTCAAGTGCCACATCACCCTAATCAGTATCAACAGGCAGGCATGCAAGTCCCTCCATCAAACACTCACCTTTGCCCCTGGTTCGCGACATAGTGCTCGTTCTGCGACTCGGTCGTGGCGCACGTCCAGAGCGGCACGCGAATGTGTTCTGCGACGTCCCGCGCTTGCTGCAGCTGCTGCTTGGAGAGCGAGGGCGAGATGCCGAGGCACGCGACAGTGGTCTCGGGGAACACTTGGTGCACGAGCTTCGCCGCGAGCGTCGAGTCGACGCCGCCAGAGTACGCGATGACGTTGGTCTTCGCGGGCGCGACGCCGCTGATCAGGGGCAGCTTCGGTGCGCCGCGCGCCTCCACGAGCCGCAGCAGCGCGTCGACTCTGGCGCGCATTCTGCTGTTGTTCCCCTTCTGTTGATCGATTCCGCAACGATGGTGACAAATACGTACTTACCGCCTGGTGCTTCAATTTGGCATATTTCGTACTTTGAGGAGTGCACCCTGTACATTGGCATGTGAATTGAGCTTAACCTCTGAGCGTGCAGCAAACAAACTGGCCGAGCTGGACTTCCAACACAGATCATCAATCCTATTGGACTCACATTTGCTGCCATCGAGAGCGCCATGATACACACGCAGCACAACAGCCAGCTTTGTAAATACATCTTCTTCATTTGAGTCTTTGCGCGTGTCTTTATTCGCCTCACGGTCGCCAATTACACCAAGCGTTCAGTGAGCCCTGGCTGCGTCTACCATCTCCCTCTCTTCTAGCCTTCTTCTCTGTGCATCCCGCATAAATGACCGATGCCATCGTCCTGCTCTCCTTCTTGACTTGCTGCTGCTGCTGGGTGGTCGACTTACAATTCCGCAAAGATCCAGTCCTTCTTCAGTGGCACGTTGATGCGCTTCTCCACTGGGTCGGTCTTGCCTGCACCACAGCATACATCCAATCACAATCGAAAACAAAGCGTGAGCATTCATCTACAATCGCAACTGTAAACGCATGTAGCGAGCCGCACAACACAGCGACTACTAGCACTTGATCTGTACGAGCGCTGCGCCATAATGCATACATACAATACAAACAAAGAGACACATACAACATAGACGCACCTCGGAACGTGAAGCGGCCGAACGCCTTGCCGTGCTTGAGGTCCGCCGACGGGTGGATGCGCGTGATCTCCCAGTACGTTGGTTCTGGGAACTTGGACCACGTCTTGCGGGTCACGCGCGCGCCGACGCCGTAGTTGCGCGTTGGGCAGAGCACCTGGAACACGTTGCCGACAACCTTGGACGCCATGATCGTCTTTGCTTTGCTTTGGCTGATTGATGTTTTGTGTTGGGTTGCGTTGCGTTTGGGCCAGTAAAAGAAGGAGTCACAGTTTAAACCAATCAAAATATCACAAAATGTATTATCACCGAATCAGACGCGTTAGAGATAATAACAGCTACGGATTGGCTAAAAATGAATGATTTCCACAAATGGAGTATCGGAAATGCCTTTCCGATTCCAATCGGGAATGCTTCCCATTCTCTCAGCATCTCAGCATGAGAGCGATCAGAGCTTGGCGAGCTTGAACTTGGTGAAGAATTTGATCATTGGCGCCATCATCTCGTCGTGGAACGGAAGGTTCTGCGTCATAGCAAGCACAGAGATATCGTTAGATTGGCCGCATGTATTCTCCACATCGCACCATAGAGGGCGTCATCGTACCTTCATGCGCTTCAACCAGGCGCCAACCAGCGGGAACTTGGAGTCCACGTCCGTGAGCAACCCCATGACTTCGAGCTGCACGACCTCATTGTAGCACGACAGGTCCACAACAGTTGGCTGCGTGGCGCTCACGAGGTAGTGGTTGCCGTGGCGCAACCAGAACTCCATAATGCGGAAGATGTCGGCGATCGTCGCGTCTTTGCGTTTCAACGCGGCTTCGATGCTCGGCTTGCTGCGGCCGATGTTCACAAAGAACTGGTTAATGAAGATCTCTGAGCTGCGGCGAGCGTTGTGGTGGTGCCAGTTCATGTACTCGTTGATCTAAAACACATTCGCGAACACAACGGAGCATAACACATCAGGAATAGGTTCACATAACGAATCAATGCAGCAGTGCAGCACACAATGTCACATACACGAGCGCGGGTCTTGAGGTCCTTCGGGCACCACTTCTCCCATCCGTGCTTATCCGACAGGTAGATCATGATCGCATGGCTACAACAAACGTATCCCACCCATAGCCGCAATCATTAATTAATACTCAGCACAAACAAAGACTCCCCCATACTAACACACACCTGTCCCCTCTCATACCTTTCGGTCAGCACAAACTCGCCGTCTTTCAATACTGGGATCTTGCCCACCGGGCTCATCTGCAGGAACGACTCGGTACGCGTCGCACCCTTGCCCGCGTCCGTGTACTTATACTCGATCGGGTGGTCGTGGATCTTGCACAGCCAGTGCACTGTAAAGCATATGGCATCCATCGCAGACACATGACATGAGGTCAGTCGCTAATCCCCCCTCCCTCCTTGTCTTCGTCATTTCCAAACACAGCTTCACACGATAGACACACTACAGGCTGTAGTTTACAGCACAAACCAAACCTGCGCGTGATGGCTGGCTGATGGGGCTCGCGTACAATTCTTCGCCCATGGTCTCTTGTGGATGCTTCTGTGCAGGCGGGTGTTTCGGCGTTTGACAGTCGCTTTGTGCGCGTGCGTGTGGAGAGCTCTTCGCTTGCTTCGCTTGGTGGTCACTTGAAATCTGAGTGCGCTCGGGTGTTTGTTTGACTGTTGATGTCATCATCCAATTTGAAGTTCAACGGCGGGCGGGGGAAGTCACGATATCGGTAGAAATAAGGTGTCCACACTATCCATGTAAATCCAAATCCAAAATGCCTGATATAATGTGTCGATTTCAAATACCACTGTAAAATAGGACCACGTGAGCAAATTGTAGTTTGAAAATGGCGCGCCATCATGATCGAAAGGGCACGAATTATGTGCGGGTGAGCAAGGCAATGAAGACACACTGCCACATATGAAGCGGTGTTGGTGCGGCGGCGAATCTATCACCGCGTTGAACCAGTGCGAGGTAAAATGAGGGAGTAAGCAGTGGCGAACAGTGCTTTCCTTTCCTTACGTCACCGCGAAAGTATGAAGTACGAAGGCAGAAGCAGGAGAGAGGGAGGAGAGCATCGCGTGAATCAAGAGAGAGATGCGATTGTGGCCAGTGGAGAAGGGAGATGAATCATGTTCATCAGGTGTGTATGTTGCTGTGTATTACTGTATGTGCTTTGTATGACCTCACGCGTCCCTCATGATCGCTCTTTGTGCTTTCTTTGGCGTGGTTGCATCTGTATTTAGGACACAGGGAATCAAAAAGCGCGCCAAGTCGACTGTTAATCCTTTCGCTCAACATCGTGAGAGCTGCTCCCTCTTCTGCGTGCGAGAGGCCGGACCTCCACACACACTTCAAGAGCGCCAAGGAGTGGCGTATGCTTACGCCGAAAGCTAAGAATAGGGGGCGTTGGAAACGGCGCTTTGCGTCGTGTTGCGCATGTGCCAAATACGGCGTCGTCGTCGCCCGAACCCTGCGGCTTACCCTGTGGCTTTCCCGACAAGAACTGCCCACTCATCCGCTATCGATACATGCGAGTTCGCGAAAGCAGCGCACAAGGAGACGGCGGTAATAAATAGAACGCAGCAGTCCGAGAAACAAAAACGCGGCAGGCTCTGAGCGCGGCTTCTGGTGTGGGTTTCAGATTTCCAAAGAAAGCTTGGCTGAGCTGCTGCTGCTGCTCTAGGCGGGGAGATCAACGTACGTAGAACAGCTGCAACCGTCAGCATTCACCACGAGAGACTGTTTACCAAGTAACAACAGGACAAGCGAACAAGGCGATTAATCGATCGATCGATTGATCCAGGCAGAACGTGGACGAGGCAGCAGACGTGTCGGCATTTCCGGAACCATAGAAGACCATCAGGTGTCAACTGTCGCTGCTGTGTGAGAGTGACAAGCGCCCGCGCTCTCCCCAAGTTCGGTTGGAATTAAGGGAAAGCTGCAGTGGCGACTCTCAGTCACCGCAAGTCGCTCAAGAAGACCAAGCTCTCGGCGTCGCTGCCCTCGCTGAAGCAAGCCCAGAGTTGGATTCCAACTACCGTAGCAGATTGCTCGCGCCACCAACTATGGATCGACTCGGACGGCGAGGGCTACTCGGGGAGTGGCACCGCCGCTGTTGTCGTTCGAGACACGTCGCTCTTGTCGACTACGCCTTCCTCTACGCTTTGCGGGCGGAAGAAGAAGAAGCAGAAACAGCCGCGAGAGACAGGATCAGGAACAATAGGTGCGCACGGCGACGAACGCGTGCAAACGCGGCTTGCGACTCCAGCCCAATCTTTCGACCCACCAAACCATCACGGAGCAAAACCGTCGTCGCTGGGTTCACGAGCAGTTCTCCAAACGAGCGGTACCAAGCTGGGCGGTGGCTGCTTAGGCGACTCACACCATAGCGGAGGCTCCAATTCACCAGCTACCATGAAATCCACGTCGCCTTCAACGAGAGGTAACCCTGACGCCGTGAATGCGACGCTGAACCAAGACCGCGCGAACCAGCGTGTGTCGCGAATATACCCGCTCACAGACTCGGTGTACGTGGCGCAGACAAAGAAGACGCCCGTGGAAATGAAGTTTCATCCACTGATGAGTCATTTCGTGAACGAGCCGCGCCTGGAGAAGCTGTACGAAGTCACTTTTGCGCGAGAGAACTCGCCGCGGTCATCGCACATCACCGGCGTGCTCTTCTTCTTGTACTTGATCTTCACCGGGTCGAACTTGTCGAGCCTCTTCTCGGATGATCCGAAAGTGCGTGATCAGAGCATGAACTACTTCCAGTTGGTGTTCATCCCCATAGTCCCGATCCCATTCCTCATCTATTTGAGTCGGCTCCGCAAGTACGAAGTGCAGTTCCAGCGCATTTACTCGGTTATCGTTCTCTGCTGGAATTTGTCCATGATCAGTGGCGGCGTGTTCTCGATGCTCACGGAATGGTACAACTACGTCTCGAAAGACGTCGACATCTTGATGGAGCCGATTGGGGTCTCGAACTCGACGGAAACTACGTACTACATCAACTCGACTGCGATTCCATCGTGGCAGTCCAAAGCGATATCCGGCTCGCAGATCAACGCGCTGAAAGCTTACACGAGAGAGGTACTGCTGCCATCTGTCATGATGAACATCAGCATGCTGCGCTTGATGATGGTGTTCGTGTTCGCGTCACTGCTGCGAATCGACACTGTGCACTTTGGCATCATCGCAGTCATTACGTGCATCTCCTACGACGTGCTGATGTTCATCTACTACCCAGTCACTGACTCAAGCCCGTTCATCCAGAATCGGATTCTCGTGATCTACTTCCCAATCATATTTGCGTTGGCGATGATGCTTCGTAATAGAGATGTCGACCGCGTCATCCGCCAGGATTTCTTGCACGTCTGGGCTGTGGAGCTGAAAGCAGAGAAGGCAACTCAGGAGAAGAACTTGGTCGCTGAAGAAAACCGCAATTTGAAGAAAGAGCTCGCGCAGCGAGACAACGACTTCAGTCTGGACTTGACGTCCCCGCTGCACTCCCTTCTTGCAGAGCTGAAATCCTTTATCGACGATACAGACATGAGTGACGAAGCAACGAATCGCGGGATGGCGATTCTCCGCAACCTCGCCAAGCTGGATACAAACCTGTTTATGCCTGATATTGGAGCGCAAATGAAGTCTGAGACCGACGTCGACAACGATACGAAGAACTGAGCACTGTCGGTCCTCGCGCGAAAGGACTATTCGGGTACACGACGCACCGGCGCGACCGTCTCACTAAGCTCCCACTCCAACAGCGACACTCGGAAGAGCTACCAAGATGGACTCAACGCATCTGGCAACTCATCGGTGATCGCTCCTTTGCTGACCATCCCGACCTGGGAAGAAGAAACGCTGAACAAAGTGAGGCACCGTATTCAAGCTGACGACTGGGATTTGGATACGCTCAAGATTGCAAAGTACACAGACAATTGCCCGCTGATGTACGTCACGGCAGCCATGTTCGAGATCCACGAGCTGCATGAAGAATTCCGCATCGACCGGATCGTGCTCCGTAACTCTCTCTTCATGCTAGATGAAGGATATCTGGCGAACCCCTACCACAATAGCAGTCATGCAGCTGGCGTGGTGAACTCTGTCAACTTCTTGATCACGTCGCTTTCGGACGGTCAGATTCGAGACTCGCTGGCAAATTTGGAGTTCTATGCAGCGCTCGTCGCGGCTGCTATCCATGATTTCCGACATCCTGGCAAATCGAACAACTACCTGATCAAGGCAAAACACGCTTGGCTGTCCAGTACAACGGCCGCAGTATTCTCGAGAGCATGCACGTCGCGGAAACGTTTTTCATCATGCGAAATCCTCTGTACGATATCTTTGGTCGCATGAAAGATAAGCCATATCGTGAGATCCGAAAAGCCATCATCGACATGGTGTTGAGTACAGACCTGTCGATGCATCTATAGCTGGTCGGAAACCTCAAGGCGTTGATGCTTCAGGACGCCAACGCGGAGAATAATAATGCGACGGCTCGAGCAGTGACGGACCCGATGACGATCATGAAAGTCGTGATCAAGTGCGCAGACATCGGCCACGCTGCGAAAGAGCGGAAGTTGCATGTCCTCTGGTCTTCGCTCATCATCGAGGAGGTTTCCCTGCAGGGCGACAACGAACGAGCGAACAACTCCGACATCTCTCCGTTCATGGACAGGCATTCCGAGAACAGCGCAAAGGTATGCTATCTGCCTGCATTCCATTCTTCACGTGAAATCGTTCTGAGTACAGAGTCTGACTGGTTATATCCTTGCTTTCACAGAACCAAGTGGGGTTCTTCGAGTTTATCGTGCTGCCGTTCTACGAAATGGTGTCGCAGGTGATGTTTGACAAGGACTTCGTCGTGATCCACAACATCGCCAAGCAGAACTATAACTTATGGAAGGAGTCAGACTGGCGGCAGTTCTCGTCCATCGTGGCGATCAAGAACGAGGTGTTCCTGAACGACCACGTGCAGGTCACATAGCTGTTCGTCCCCCACCCTTTCCTCTCTGTGTGTGTGCATGATAGATGACCCCAAGCAAGCCGCTCCCAAGTACCTTTTTACTCCAGCCCTTCAATCAAGAAAGACACCTTCATTTTGATTCTTCCTCCACCCCCCCCAAGCTCCCCCAACTGTGATGCGCATCGACGTGTCGGTTTTGATGTGAATCATCAGAGCCACCAAGTGTCGAAGTGGTGAAGAAGTTGTGAAATGATGCATTTTAATGTTTTCTTTTTATCAAACTTCCGGTCTCACAAGCGAAAGACAGGCCTCTCAAACTACCCAGGAGCCCACCAGCATGCACAACTACAAGCCCTTCAAACAGACTACAGCAGCAGCTGCATGCGCACGACCAGCAAACCAGAACGGATACACCGACTTACTGGATGTACGCCTTGGCGAGCACGACGGCTTCATCTACGTTCTCTACGGTCTTGGCCTGGCCCGTGGCGTTGAGCGCGTCCTTGCCGCCGCCCTTGCCGCTCATGACCGACATGGCGTGGTTCACCCACTGTCGCGCATCGAGCTTCTTCGCCTCGACATGGTGCTGGCTCACCTGCGTGAACGCGGCCGTCTTGTTCGCATCCGCGTCAATGCTGATGATCATGAAGCTGCCGTTCGGCAGGATCGCGGTCATCGCCTCGAGCATGTCGCGGCCCAGCTTGGCGTCCGTGCCGACGTCAAACTTGACGACGACGATCTCCTGGCCGGCCTCCTTGGCCTTCGAGGCTTCCGCCGACGCGTCGCGCACGCCGTTCGCAGCGCGCGCGGCAGCAGCTTCCTTCTTGAACTTCTTGATGCGCTCAACGAAGGCATCGACCTGCTTTCGGAACTTGTCCTTGGACGGCAGCGAAATCAGCGACACGTCCAGCAGCGGCTTGAACGCCGCGACGCTCTCGATCAGTTCGTTGCCCGAGAGCTTGTCGATCGCGTTCAGCTGCGCCTGCAGCGTGGCGGCGCGGGCCTCGGCCTCGCTCGCCAAGTCGCCAGTGTACGCCGAGACACGACGGATGCCCTTGGCGACCGCGCCTTCCTCGTACAGCACAAACTTCTTGGCCTCCTTCGTGTTCTTCATGTGGGTGCCACCGCAGAATTCGACCGAGTACGCGCTCCAGGCGCTGTTCTCGGGGTCCTCAAGCATCGGAGCGATTTCCTGGCCAATCGAGACCACGCGCACAAAGTCTGGGTACGTCTCGCCAAAGACCGCGCGAAGACCCTGGATACGCTTCGCCAACGCCTGCGGCGAGTCCTGCGTAAACACGTCCAGACCCTGCTTGATGATGCCGTCGCAGATCGCCTCCACTTCCGCGAGTTGCTCTGGCTTGAGCGCCTTGTTCGCCGTGAAGTCGAAACGCAGACGCGTCTCGTCAACCAGCGAACCGCGCTGGTCCACGTTGTTGCCGAGCACCTTGCGCAGCGCAAAGTTGAGCACGTGGGTCATCGTGTGGTTCGGCGCGATCTTGCTGCGACGCGCGTAGTCCACCTGGGTCTGCACCGAGTCGCCGACCTTGATGGAGCCGCTCGTGATTGGACCCATGTGCATCACGTACCCCGCGTAGGACTCAACCGAGTCAACCTCCAACGTGAAGTTCGCGGTCGAGAGCACACCCGTGTCGTAGATCTGGCCACCGGCCTGCGCGTAGAACGAGGTCTTGTCCAGGATCACACCGACGCGACCAAAGTCGCCGGCCTTGACTTCGTCCACAAACGCCGAGCTCGTCTCGGTCGTCGTGAAGATCGCAACCACCTTCGAGTCGAGCGTGATGTCCCAGTCGTACTTTGGGAAGTCGTCGGTCGGCTTGATCGCCTTGCCGGCGAGCGCGCTCGTCTCGTTCGCTTCCAGCACGAGAGGACGCGCGCCGCTGTTGCCGCCCTTCTTGCGGTCCATCTTCGAGCGCTCGCTCTGGAGACGCATCTGCTCTTCGTAGCCCTTTACGTCGACCGTCATGCCGACCTCTTCGGCCATGATCTGCGTCAAGTCGAGTGGGAAACCCATCGAGTCGTAGAGGAAGAACGCGTCTTCGCCTGGAACGACGAGACCGGCGTCGCCCTTCGTGTTGGACTCGCGGATCGACTGCGCGATCTTCTTGAAGCGGTCAATGCCCTTGTTCAGCGTGCGGCCGAACGACTGCTCCTCGTCGAGGATGATCTCCTGCACCTCCTGCTGCTTGCTCTTGAGCTCTGGGAACGCCTCGTGGAGCATCTCGACGACGACTGGCACGAGTTCGGCCAGGAACCCGATCGGTGCGTTCAGGAACTGCTGGCCGTAGCGCACCGCACGACGCAGGATACGACGAAGCACGTAGCCACGACCGTCGTTACTCGGGATCGCGCCGTCCGTGATCGCAAACGTCAACGTACGGATGTGGTCCGCGACGACACGGTACGCCATGTCGCGCAGAGTCGGGTCCTCGGCGCCGAGCTTGCCAGTGTACCCTTCGGCCTTGGTGGACTTCTGGATCGCAGCAAACAGCGGCGTGAACACGTCCGTGTCGTAGTTGGACGTTTTGCCCTGCAAGATCGACGCCAAGCGTTCAAAGCCCATGCCCGTGTCGACGTGCTTGCTCGGCAGTGGCACGAGCTTGCCGTCCTGCTCGCGGTTGAACTGGATGAACACGTTGTTCCAGATCTCGATCACGTCCGGCAGGTCGGCGTTCACGAGCTTCGACGCGTCGCGGTTGCCAATGCGGTCGTAGTGGATTTCCGTGCACGGACCGCACGGACCGACGTCGCCCATCTCCCAGAAGTTATCCTTGCAGCCGAACGGCAGCACGCGCTCCGCTGGCAGGTAGTTGAGCCAGAGCAGGCGCGTCTCTTCGTCGGCCGGCAGGTTCTGCTTCTCGTCGCCGCCAAAGTACGTCGCGTACAAGCGGTCGGCGTCGATGCCGTACACCTCTGTGAGCAATCGGAACGACATGTCGACGGCCTCTTTCTTAAAGTAGTCGCCAAAGCTCCAGTTGCCGAGCATCTCAAAGAACGTATGGTGGTACACGTCCTTGCCGACGTCGTCCAGGTCGTTGTGCTTGCCGCCGGCGCGGATGCACTTCTGCGAGTTCACGGCGCGCGTGAGCTTGGCCATCGGGTGCGATGGGTCCACTTGGCCCAAGAAGATCGGCTTGTACTGATTCATCCCGGCGTTGATGAACAGCAGCGTCGGGTCATCGAGCGGTACCACTGGGCACGACGCGTAGAACGTGTGCGGGGACACCGGGTGGTTCTTGAAAAAGTCCACGAACGTCTGGCGGATGCGCGCGGCCGGCCATTCGTTGCTAGAGTCCGAGCTCGTGGCCAACGTGGCGACCTGCGCCTCGAGGGTGGCGATGCGGGCTTCAGTCTGCGCCATTCCTGTTTCCAGCCAAGCAACGCGCTGCGTGAGCTCACCAGCCATTCAGATTCAGCAGAGAGAGTGTGTGTATGTGCTACTGGCAGATGCACAGTGAGAGCGAGGCGGGGTGGGGGCTTACGTGCTGCTGCGTCTGCTTCTTTCTTTCTCGTGATCTGCTGGCTGGAGCTCTTGGCTCGTGGGGCGAATCGGAGAATGAGTGAGGGGTGAAAGGCTCGAGGTGGATGGATCTGAAAAAGAAAAAACGTGTGGAGCTTCCTTGGTGGGGCTTTCAGCCAATGAGAGTGAGCAAAGAAGGTTCTTCAAGTGGAGAGGAGGGTTGGGATTGGTGAAAAATGCGGAAGTGAGGTTTTCAAGCCAGATAGCCGGCAACAAGCGGGACGTTTGTTTGATGATGAGCTCGGCGTCATTCCGATCGACTGTGGATGAATGAATTGGCTCTGACTGATGTGTGTGTGTGTTTGAGTTGGTGTGGGGCGAGTCCATGATCGTCAGCGTGCCCGAGCGGTCTAAGGGGGTAGACTCAAGTTCTACTGTGTTCGCACTCGTGGGTTCAAATCCCACCGCTGACATCACTTTTTCTTCGCGTCCTCTTTGTACGCCGCCCTCCCTTTA
>JAADVN010000321.1:0-21915 GCA_023335535.1 Globisporangium spinosum | reverse complement strand
GCTCCTGAATAATCGACATTTTTTCGCATCTTAGTCCATTTGATTTTGTTTTGTTTTTTTCTGTGTGTTGTTGTGAGAAGTGGGCGTTTCACAGCGCGCACGTTCGGAAACCGTCGAAAGATAGAGCGATCTGTCTTTGCTGCTGTTTTTCTATTTCTTCGATGGATTTTGTGCTCACTCAGTTTCCTTTGATATCAGCAACAGCGCTACCTGGCTGACATACTGTAGTTTAAAGAGGCTCTGTGTTTGCTCATTGTATATGCTTTAGCCCTGTAGTGTTCCAAAGTAAAGAGCTGTACACATGAAAAAGTCTTTGTCACATCGCTCACTGTACGCCGACGTTGAAGTTGTCACGCCGCCGCCGCTCACCACTTTGCAACGCTTGACTCGGAATGATCGATCGAGTCATTCCTGCTCATCACTCCTCCATTCTCCATCCTCGTATGATGTCCTACAGAGAGGAAGGAGTCTCTGATTTGGTTGTTCTTCCTCTCAGTGATCGAGAGAGAGAGAGAGAGAGAGAGAGAGAGCGAAGGAGGAGGTTCAATGTTGTGATCCCTTCTTGAACGAAGTGTGCTGAGGTGATGCTGAAACGCAAAGTTCCTGTGTTCGATTTGAAAATCCCCTCCACAAGGAGAGCGATCAACGAATGGCGTGCCTCGATCTCAATATTCACATTCGCTCTTCCGCTGTGGGGTCATGAGCGTTCTGCAACGCTTGCTCTTGCAAGCAAGCATGGGGGAGGAAGTCAGACAATTCGGTGAACAAAATGCAGGAGGAGTGGGAATATTCGCTTGCGCTCCTCCGACTCGAAAAGATCAGCTGGTTGCGAAAGCAAATGATTTGCTCTGGCGGAGAAGACAACACTCAGACACGCCCCAGAGCAAAGAATGACAATCCTGGGACTCAAAGTCATACGATGAGCCAGTAGTAGACTTCTGTGCTGTCAACACGCTGTGAGATCAAGTCTGGACGGAAAAGGCTTCAAAGTCGTCACTCTTGTAATCTTCGATTGCCACACCCACCTTTGCGGCTTCGTCTATCGATTGATTGTCGCGATGTTATGCATGACTCAGAATGTGATCACACGCGAGCTCCATTTGATTTCAGGTAAGTACAGTTAATGACGCATTTTAGATCTGGGGTAGCGAGTGGCGAGTCGTCACTTGGGCTCCTTTTCGACGGATTCTTCATACTAGTATTGCTGAGCGAGGGTGCCTCTGCAAGTTGCAACCTACCGTCAGAAGTGGAAAGCATCCAAATCTGTGCACAGAGACGAAATCTGAAAGGAACCCCCATCTAGTGTGCGCAGAGGACACAAGTCCAAGACGCTCGCAAGAGCCGAGAGCTGTTCGCAGACAAGACAGCAGTGGAATAATTCCAACATGGAGTTTCTGGTCTGTGATCGCAGCATCAGAGTGCACCTGCTTCGGATCGATACAGCGAGCACGGAAGTGCGGCTTTCTGAGCACGACAGTCACTGAAATATTCAATCTCTCTCTCTGCATAGAGTGCGATGTTAACTGCTTGACAGGTGTGGGTACGAATGACAAACCTCCAAAGTGATGGAAGCCTCAAGCGTGGGTTGTGACAATGATAATAAATGCCCGTGATTTTCAACTGAAGTTATGTATGCGCGCACGTATCCAAAATTCAGACTTCAGCTGGTATTCTTTCGCAAAGACCAATGAGCAGCGTGCTTTTCGTCTCAGGACTTCATTATTCCTCCTCGAGGCTCTGAACGTTCCGCGACGCCTGCTGCTGCGAGGAAGGTCGGACAATTCGGTGGACAAAACGCTGGGGTGGGTGTCATTCACTCCTTCTCATGTGGCGACTCGCGCTCTGGCCCGAAAGGGATCCGCTGGTTGTGAAAGCAAACGATTTGCTCTGACAAGAGGCCGGTGGTTCAGGGTGAGCAGCGTGCTTGCTGACGCATTCTGCAGCTAACGTAGGTTCCAGAGCAGGAACATTCCTAGACCAAGGAAGGCGCAAGCTCGATGAGCCAGTGAGCGCTATGCCTATACTGGCAACACATCGACTAGAGATCAAGTCTGATGGAATGAATGCTTGAGCGTGCGCCAGAGGTGGTGTCGCTCTCACGATTGTCGATTGCCGCCTATGTCTAGTGATTGATTGCTGAGATCAGTATAGCTCAGCAAGTTCAGAATGTAATCACGCGCCGCCTCCAACTGATTTCAGCAAAGTACAGTTTGAGACGCAACTCCGTGTGGAGTAGCAAGTGAGACGCTGAGCCCATTGGTTTCGACGGACAGTCGTCAGGCCGAGCGTGGACACTGTTACAACCTGCCATCAGCAGCAGGTGGAGGCATACAATAACATGCAGCGTGACGAATGCTGGAAGGAAACTTCATCAAGCTGAAGTTGCCCCCTGCAGCAATAGCCATGGGGCCACAAATGGATGTTTGCAGACAAAACAGGAAGAACACGACAATTCTGTTTCTGGTCATGCAGCAGTATCTTATTGCAGATGGATTCATCACTTCACGCACGAACAAGCGCGAACCTGGGGCTTTCTGAGATCGACAGCCACTTGAAAAATTCATCAGTCTACAGTACTGCAGTCGCCATAGAGTGTAAAGCTGAAGTGCTCGTCTTCGTCGACAGTTGTGGTGAACTCCCACAGTGTTTTTTTTTAGTGGTGAGGAGTGATCAAGATCAGGTATACCTTGTGGTTGGGAAGGGATTGCTCTTATTTGGCATGGCTTCACTTTCTGATCGGAAAAGTGCGCACGCACTTGACTATAAAAGCACGCGAATTTTACCAATCTACTTGATAGGCTATCTTCAAGCAAGTCACACCAAAAACTACCCTGTGAATCAGATCAAGCGGTCTTTTCCAAACGCTATAATCTAAAACCCTCTTCAAGACGATAGACTTAAAAAACACGAAACAAATGGATTTGTGGTTCGAAAAGTAACACCCACTATCTATATTCAATATATAATCCTTTGAATATTGATATTCGCACAACCGTCTTGTAGAGGGTATTTAATTTCGCACTCACCACTTTCTTTGCCACAAAGATGAAGCTGCAAATAAATATATCCCACTTTTAATCCAGAACAAAATGCGCGCGACGAGCGACGCCAACGCCAACGCCGCGGAAGACGCGGGTGCGCAGCGTCCTGCTGCTGCTGCGTCCACCAGCGCGCCACCAGTAGCTACTCCCGCACACGCTCCAGGAGCTCGTGCAGACGCAAACGTAGACGCCAGTAACTCCGCAGTCGACACGCAGCACGCGCCGTCCAGCGGGACGCGCCAGAGCGCGCAATCAGCGGCCCAAGCACCGCCATCGGCCCACAGTCAGAATGACGCAGTGTCTCCAACAGGCCAGGGTCGCCGTGCGTCCATGGAGTCGCGCAGCGCGACGTTCTCTGGGTCCGCAACCATCGGTGCGTGGTGTTATCAAAGTGTCATTGCATCTGCATGTGGCTCTCTATTATTACGTGGCTCGTAAAGTTGTCGAATCGCATTGCGTGACATGTGCACATGTATGTGCTTGCTACCTTCAATTGACTGATAAACCAACCTGTGGACTAACTTATCGTTTGACGTCTATGTGGCTGTACTTTTGCAGGCATTTCGAGCGCGATGCTCTGGCGCAACAAGTCGGTGAGCTGCGAGGGCGTGCGGTCGTTCGAAGCGGCGCGCAAGAGTCAGATCGACGCGTTCCAGGAGAAAGACCGCGCCTACTGGCAGCACTTTGAGAAGGAGATTCTGCGCGCGAAGGAGGAGAACGCGCGTCTCCAGCGGTTCTTTGCCATGCGCCTGCAAGCGGTGCGTTCTTTCGGCTCTTGTTTATATGCCTACGTATTCATCAGTATGCCAATTGGATGTTGAGCTCATGGCGCTTTATGACTCGTGTACCTATTAGGACTTGGCGTACGCCGAATCGCTTCGCCGCATCCGCCAGGTGATTGAGAAGCCTGCAGTGAGCGGACTGCCAGGTAGTGCCAACTCTACTAGTGGTGGCGCTGGCAATGGCTCGCCAGACCAGTTCAGCCTACTCTCGTCATGCGCAAAGGCGCTCAACACGCTGGGCGAAGTGCAGCAGCACCAGTCCGAGAAGATCGCGCAGTTCGCGAACGTGATCCGACGTGACGTGGTCGTACGACCGCTGGAGGAGATGGTGACGACCTACGACGAGCGCAGCGCTGCGATGCTCGCTGAGGGCAACAAGCTGGACTTTATGCTCTACGAGGCGCAGAAGAGCGTCGTGGACACCTTCAGCAAGTACGACGCGATCTTCCGCGACATGGAGAGCGACCGCAGCACAAACACGCGCGGCGATGGCGCGAAACAGGATCTGTGGCTCGCTGAGATCGCGTACACGATCAACGTGCAGAAGCTGCGCCAGAAGCGCGTCGAGTACGTCAAGGGCATGTCGGCGCTCTTCCAGCAGTACAAGACGCTTGAAGTGCTGCGCGTGTCGGTGGTCCAGACGGCGCTCGACACGTACATCCGCAAGCAGAAATTGTTATACGACGAGCTCTCAGGTGGGATGTCGGAGCCCATGTCCGCTGTGCAGGTACAAACGCATTTTTCTATGGGTACTAGCTGGGGTGATGCAAAATTTGTCTAACATTGCCATACTAACTGCGCTGTGCTTTGTGTATCACAGCGCATTGAGCCTGAGCGCGATCTCCTTCACAGCGTTCGGAGAATACCAAAGAATGTAAGTCGAAAACTTTTGTTCTGTGAGTCTCTCGACAAGGTCCCAAATGCTTACAATGTTGTCTACCTGGTTCTCCATCATACTGTTATGTTAGTACACCGCCGCGTCGCTCACCAGCGAGGACACGGAGCAGAAGCTGTTTGCGAGCCTGCGGTCGCCGATCTCGAGTCCGCTGCTCGTACGCTGCGGGTTCCTCAAGCACCAGGTGAGCGGCTCGCTCTTCCGCTCGTGGAAGGACGTGCTCTGTGCGATCACGCAGGACGAGTTCCTGCACCTGATCGAGCTCAAGGAGAACTCGAACCGCTCGATCTCGCAGTCGAGCGACGCGATGCTCGAGGCGATCTGCATGAACGAGCAGAGCCACGACGTCGTGTGCTCGTCCGTGTGTCTGACCAACTGCAAGATCGAGATCCTCGGCAAGAGCGCAGTGCCGAGCTTTGAGATCACGGAGATGACGCAGGCGACCGGCCTCTTCAGCAGCATGTTCCGCATCGAATCAACGCGCAAGTTCACATTCCAGTGCTCGAGCCAGAGCGACCTCATCGACTGGGTCGTCGCCGCGAAGCGCTTCATCTCCACCGGCGCGTCCCATTCCGCGAACCGACCGTCGTACTAAGTAGCCGATCGTGTCCTGTGCGAAGTTTGTCCCTGCGATTCAAAGAGAACGAGACTGTCCGAGTATGGAGAGAGACCGAGAAGAATGGAGATTGAGGAGTGAATATGGAGGGAGAGCGACTGGCAGCCGAGAGAACGACGAGACGATGTGATAAGTGAATGAATGATGAATAGATGACCAATGTTGAATATTGCTTCCGACACGGCACCGAGCTACAGTGTTGTACAGTAGATGGAGCGTTTTCTGGTCCACCTAAACGTCAGCTTCGTGGTGGGAAATGAAGCAACTGCCCAGATCTCGAAGTGCCTCCTGATCGCGTATCGCGCGAGACTTGGAGTTATTCACTGGCAACCAAATGGTCTGAGCCCTAGTGGAGGCAAAAAAAAGCAACGTATGCTTTTAACAGCTAGCTCCTTGGGTTAACGAATTGCGAGAAGACCGCAGTGCTCCAAATTAAATATCACAATGACTGACTTGTTGGCAGGCACAAAGGGCAAGCTCGGCGATGATGTGCTCGGTGCCATGTACAACGCAGCAATCGGAAGACATCGCAACGTTGTCAAGTGGCTCCATGGGAATCGCACGGTGCAGTAGACTGCAGGAAGCATGGACCAATCAGGAGAGAATGGTCATCTGGAGATCGTCCAGTGGCAACTCCACGAGAACCGCGGCGAGGGCTGCATGAATCGAAGCGAAGGTTGCGCTCCATACGGGATCTTCGATGCATTAAATCGTATGCTTAACCTGGAAAATCGTGCAGTGAGTGCATGGGCACTACTCTGGATTTTTGGGCATCATGGACAGCTTGAGAGAGCACACGGCAGGTTCATGTCTGCGGTTCTAAAGCACATCTTGCTGGACGCTATTGAAATCTGAGGGTAGAGGAGAGATTATTCAGACACGAGCGGAGCGGAGGAAGAGAGCGTCGAACGCTCACTGTCGGCGAAGAAGTCAGACAAGGTCGACTGGTGCACATCGGACCCCTCCATGGCTCCAATGCTGCCATTTTCCATGTCAAATTCTATTTCTACATTTCAGCCAATCAAATAGATTTATTAGAGATTATACTATTTGATTGGCCAAAATCTGTGAGTGGTGAAGCAGTGGCCAACACCTGCACCAAAGTGAGCAGCTCCATTACCGAGACGCAAGCCAGAAGAAAGACTAGCAGGAAGCGAAAGGAACCATGGGCCTCTTGGACGGACTGATCACTGGCATGGCGCGTAGCAGCAAGTTCGGCCGCTCGCACTCGCTGCGCCCGCTCACCTCCAAGCGCGCGAACCGCCGCTTCTACAAGGGCAACGGCTGCCGTAACGAAGGCGTGCACGCCAAGCGCGGCCGCTACGTCGTGGACCCAGAGAAGCTGCTGTCGTTGCAGGTGCCAGACCTCACAGGATTCAAGGTACGTCTCTTGTGTATGCGTATGTGTGTGTAAGTGCCTTGTGTGTGCGTATGTGTGTGTGGATATTAACATGCTCGCTTGTGTCTCTTCGATTGCAGTTGAAGGCGTACGTGTCGCCTCTGACTCCAAACCGCCCGCCAACTTCCCAGTAAGCGGAGAAGCGAACAAGCAAAGGCCACGACACAACACAGCGAGAAAGCCCCCAACTACGCACGAGGACAGAATTTTTGTGTGACAGCGGAAGCGTGTGACGAAGGGCAGATACCAGTTATAGGAGAGGAGAACAGCCGCAGCAGCCGGGCGTCATGTTGGTGAGAAACAAGAACAGCGTCGTCGCTATTATCGCCAGGGTCTGTGAGTAAACAACGCATAATACACACACAGAAATGGAGAAAACGCCAAGGCATGACAGGCTCATTAGCTGCGTCATGTGTGATGTGATTCAAGGGAAATGGGAAAGGCACGACTAGGAATTGCTATTGTTTTCGTTAATTTGCTGGTAAAATTCTTGCATTGGCTGATTGCAGTAGGCAAAATGGGGAATCAGCGCTTGCAAAGGAGCGACTTGATGCTCTTGGCTTAGCAGATGGTGCACCCGCACGTCTGGCCCTTGCGCAGCTGCTGGTTCTCTTCGTTCAGCAGCGTCAGCTCCATCTCCTGGCGCTCTTTCTCCTTAATGAGCTTCTCGTACTCCTGCTTCATGCGGTCAAGCTCGCTGTGGATCTCCTCGCGCTTCTTCTGCTCGCTGTTGAGCTTCAGGTCGATCGACTCGCGCTCGATCTCGACGTGCTGCTTGGTCTTGGACTCGTCCTTGAGCAGCTCCTCCAGCTTGGCGATGCGCTCCTGCTGTGCCTGGGACTCCGCCTCGAAGCGTGCCTTCTCGGTCATGATGAGAGACGAGGCGGCTTGCATCTGCTCAATCTGCTCTCTGTAGATCTGCTCGCGGCCGCCGACGCTGCCGAGCTCCTCTTTCACTTTCGAGACGTCGCTCTGCAGCTGGCGGATGTGCTTCTCGTAGCCTTCTTCCTGGCGGCTGAGCAAGATGCGCATCGCCTCGGCGTACTTGGTCTCGGAAAAGCTCACGAGGCATTCCAGCTTGGCGCCGCCGCGTGCCTTGTGCAGGTACGTGTCGCGGAAGCGCCCCCACTCCTGCGTGAATTGCTGCATGTCGCCAAAGACGTTCTCGTCCCCTGGCGACGACGTGAGCTTTGGCTGGATGATCTCGCTGTAGAGCACCTGGAGCAGGCGCTCGCACATCTCCTTCGACATGGCAGCGTTCTTATTCGCTGTGTGGCCCTTCTCTTCTTCAATCTTCTTGAGCAAGTCACCCTCGAGCTTATTCGCCATGTCGCCGATCGCGTTCTTGCGGTACTCCTTCACGGCACGCTGCTCCGAGTCCTTGAAGATCGCGAGTAAGTCCTCGTTGTCGACTGGCAGATCGATCTCGAACATGAGCTTCTTGAAAAGATCGAACGCGCTGCTCATCGCCTTGCGGCACTCGCTCGCAGTTACACCTTCCCACGCGGATGTGATCACGGGCACGCCGCCGCTGTTGATCGCGTCCACGTACGCGTGCAGCAAACCGGCAAACATACTGCCGTTCAGCGGCTTGTTCTGCAGCATCTTCGGCTTGAGGTTCTCGCCGTACACGAGCTGCTTGAGGTCGCTCAATTGCTTCTGGAACTCGGGACGCAGCTCGCTGATCGAGAGTTTGTCGACCTGCTGCAGCAGCGACTCGTCGTGCACGGGACGCACGAGCGCCACGCAGTCGCGCTCGCGGAAGAAGTCCTTCATCATCGCACGGATGCGGTTGCGCTCCATGTTGGCCGGGATGCGCGCCTGGTCCGCGAGCGCCTTCTCCAGGTACTCGCCGCTTGAGATCGGGTCGCCATCTTCGTCCACTAGCTCGAGCGTGAAGTCGCGCACGACCCAGAGGAATGACGGGAAGAAGTTGTGGAACTGCATCACATCCTCGTCATTGCCATTGCCGCTGTTGTCTCCTTCGCCGCTAGCGTCCGAGCTCACTTTGATGTGCTTCGCCAGGTTCGCGATGAACGAGAGTCCGTTGATCGCCTTCTCGTCCACGCTGCCCTGGCTGTTGTAGATGAGCTTGGAGCAGAGCAGCGTCGCGAGCGAGAAGATGCGCGCGTCGTACTGCTGCGATGCCTCGAGCCCACCCATACCTTCCGTGTCGAGCATGAGCACCCAGACGTCCTCGCCGTTCGCCATCTTGTGCTTCTGCGGCTGGCCCCAGAGCCAGATGCCGCGCGTGCAGCGCTCGATCGTCGGGCCGACGCGGAAGCCGCTCGGGCGGCCCAGCAGCCAGTTGAGCATCGACGACTTGCCCGTGCGATAGAGCCCCGCCATGGCGATCACCGCCACCTTGCCGTCGATCTGCTTGAGGATGTTCACTGCGTCCTCGTTCACCTTGAGCTGGTCCTCGTTCTCGCTGAACGTGATGAGCGGGATCGGCTCTTCCGGAAAATCGCCCGCGCCGCGCGGCGAGTTCGGCGCGCTGCCGTCGCTGCTGCTGCTACTGTTACTGGAACGGCGACCCATCGTGTCTGTCTGTGTGTGTGTGTTGTGTGGAGCTTAAAGCGCTTGATGAGCTGCTGCTGCGAGGACGGCGACGCGTTCACGTGTGAGAATGCTGCTGCTGCTGCGGATGAGAAAGTGATGCGGCAAATGCGCTTTTGGGATGATGCCCCGAAATTGGTGTTGCCTGAGTTTTTTTTCGGGATGGTAAAAGCAGATGCGTTATATTAGTACCTTTGTAAAATAATGTGAGTGCTTTGGTGGTCATCCGCTCAGTTGCAGAATGATTTTGAATTTGTTCAATTTTCCCTTTTGTAGTCAGTGTTTTGTATATAATGATGATCATTGTGCTTGGCAAACACGTGCAGATATGGAAGGAGTTTGCTCTTCTGCCGAGTATATGTTCGCACAGGTTTATCTGGGTGAATATATTATATACCAGCGGATATGTGTTTTCACGATTTATGTAAAATACGTGAAGTGAAGGTGGACCACCTCACTTTCGTGGCGAATCGACTGGCTGGCAATTGATAGGCTGGGAGCTCTTTGGACGTGTGTGCCGAGCCAAAGAGCGCCCGCCGCTCAGCACCTTCGGCAAAAGCATTCGTAGTTTTGCTCCAGAAAGACTCCAAGAAGCAATCATGTCGGCCAAGATCGTCAAGCCAGAGGGCCAGACCCCAGATGAGTTCGAGCTCCAGGTCGCCCAGGAACTCGCCAACCTCCAGCAGTCGGCTGCCGAGATCAAGAACGACCTGAAGGACCTGTACATCACCGCCGCCAAGCAGGTGGACGTTGCCTCGGGCCGCAAGGCGATCGTGATCTTCGTGCCATACCGCCTCCACAGCGCGTTCAAGAAGATCCAGGCCCGCCTCGTGCGTGAGTTGGAGAAGAAATTCTCTGGCCGTCACGTCGTGATCATCGCCCAGCGCACGATCCTCGGCAAGGGCTACTCCCGCTCCAACAAGACCAACGGCCCACGCCCACGTTCGCGCACGCTCGTTGCCGTGCAGGAAGCCATCCTTGACGTACGTACTCACCTTTCGCCTGCTGCCGACACCCGTGTGACGTATTGTGATGGCCTCTGGGGATTAGCCACCCCACGCCCCATGCTAATTCGCTCGATTTGTATTTGTCTTTGTTCCTTGCCACATAACAGGACCTTGTGTTCCCAACCGAGATCGTCGGCAAGCGCACCCGCGTTCGTCTCGATGGCTCCAAGCTGCTCAAGGTGTACCTGGACCCTAAGGACCAGGTCAACGTTGAGACCAAGCTTGACACCTTTGCGCTTGTGTACAAGAAGCTCACCAACAAGGACGTTGTGTTCGAGTTCCCAGTGCAGCAGGAATAAGTTCTCTGCTTTTTGCTAATCCTAGTACAAGTAGAGCGCTTTTGAGGTCGTGGTGGATGATGATGCGTCCAAACACGTCTGTGGTCGACAGAGCAAAACCTATTGTTTCATAATAACACTCGCTACGTTTGTTGTTTTGAGCACCATGTCTTCATTTCTTCCCAACTCTCCATCATCTGTGTTGTTAGTGTTCATGTGGCTTGTGATGCTGGAAGGCCATATCGACAGATGTGCTCATGTGCCTTGTGTTGCTGGCACGCCGAAATGCGTGACAGATGCAGATTCACGGCAGTCGCAAATACTTCCCAGTCTCGTTTATGAGAGCCTTATTTCGATTTCTACTGCTAGTTTGCTTGTGTGGTTCCGCAGACCACCACGTCCGGGACTTGGTAAGCTCTGCGACTGAGTGTGTGGGTGTTCATGTCCGGCCACTCGCGACCAGGACGTGGGGTAACAGCGGCACACCGTAAATGGATACAGTACGATCAACTACCGTCCGTCTCGTTCACAAGAGTCTCGTGTTCATAATGTCAATGTGAGTTTGTGTGCTTCGCTGTCCGTGCACCTTGTTTGAACGAGCTGCTCTCTAACTCTGCGGGTGTTCATGCGATCCCGCTGCGTGGTCGGGATCCTTGGCAGGTCCTTTGATTTTGATGTGATTCCCTAGTGGGTCTGCTGTACAGACTCGATATTGCTGCTCCAGGTTTGTCTTCTGCTGCTGCTGATGGTACGTGCTGAGTGAACTTGGTCATGGAACCGATTCAAACGCTTCTTGCACAGGGTGGGTAAATACTGTTCGCTGCCCATTCAATTACCGTTTATTCACATTCCCAACCAACATGATCAAAGTGCCTCGTGCTATGCGAATTGGGTTCCAGAAAGTGTTCTTGTCCCGATGATAAGCGCTGCTATCGCCCGTCGTCGTCTTCCGCCAGGTCCTTCAACGAGATCATGAGCGCGTCCATCGCGCCAAAGTCCAGTGCGTCCACCGCGCCAACTGCCAGCGCCTTGGGGATCTGCAAATGCACACACAGACAATATAGCACCGCATAGAGGCGCATCACAATCGTCAGACCCGTTGATTTCCGTACAAGCTCATACCAGTTCAGCGAGATGAACAAGGTCCACTGATTGCCAGTCACGTCCATCATGCACAACAAACATACGCACCGCGTCTATGGTGGTGCGGCCGAACGCGTGCTTCTGGTGCGCGCTCTCCTGCTTGGTCAAGTCGCACACCGAGCGTCTGCCGCCGGTCGCCGAGCCCTTCTTGGCCTTGCTCGCGCGCAGGAGCTGCCGCGGCGACCGCCACATGCCTCGCGTCGCTCGAATCATCGCTTGGTAGTGTGATGACGCCAATCTGTGTGGATAATGAAACTTGCTTTTCGTCCACTCTGTGTACGCTCACTCTTTGTGTGTAGGAAACCACAGCGTACACACAGCAAATGCACACAAATCGAATACCTTGGTACACCGTGCAAAATAGAGGACCAAAGCACACCACCAAAACTCATCCAAACAAACGTTTGGTTGGTTATATACCCAACCAAACGTTTGTTTGGATGTTTTTTATGGTGCTTCGTTGGTCTTCTTCGTGTGGTTTGTGACGAGCAGCTCATTCATTCTCCAAGTGCAATCGCAAGAAGCAGACAAGAGAGATGCAGAGCGCGATGATGGCGACGACAGTGGCGCGTACTGGTGCGACGCGGTCAGGCGCTGTGCGCGCGCTCTCCAGCGTGGCGGCGCCGCAGGTGAAGGTCACGAAGACCGAGCGCGGCTCGCGCCTGGCGGAGCTGCGCCAGCGCCTGGAGGAAGAGTCGAAGCAGGGTCCTGCATTCTCGGACCTCGCCATCTCGCTGCAGGACTTTGACCTCGAGACGAAGGGGCAAGCGTCAGAGAAGCCTTCGCGCAAGCCGAACGCGTCGAACCGCAAGCCGAGCTGGCTGAAAGCGCAGCCGACGCAGGGTGAGAACTACGAGCGCTTGAAAAAGACCGTGCGCGGACTCGGGCTCGCCACGGTGTGCGAAGAAGCCAAGTGCCCGAACATCGGAGAGTGCTGGGGCGGCGGCAAGGACGGCATCGCGACGGCGACGATCATGCTCATGGGCGACACGTGCACGCGTGGCTGCAGCTTCTGCGCGATCAAGACCAGCAAGAAGCCTGCGCCGCTCGACCCCGAGGAGCCCGCGAAGGTCGCGAAGGCCATCGCGCAGTGGGGACTCGACTACATTGTGTTTACGAGTGTGGACCGCGACGACTACGAGGACTATGGTGCGGGCCACTTTGCGAAGACTGTGAGTCTCCTGCGAGAGGAGCTCCCAGAGATCATGATCGAGTGCCTGACGCCGGACTTCCAAGGCGACAAGGATCTCATCGACATGGTCGCCAAGTCCGGACTGGACGTGTTTGCGCACAACGTCGAGACGGTGGAGCGACTGCAGCGCCGCGTGCGCGACTACCGCGCGAACTACAAGCAGTCGCTGTTTGTGCTCGAGCAGGCAAAGGCGAGCGTGCCGACGATGGTGACGAAGACGTCGCTCATGCTCGGCGTGGGCGAGCGCAACGAAGACATTTACCAGACGCTCAAGGATCTGCGCAACAGCGGCGTGGACGTCGTGACGTTCGGTCAGTACTTGCGTCCGAGCACCAAGCACATGCCCGTGAAGGAGTACGTGACCCCCGAGGCGTTCGCCGAGTGGCAGAAGGTCGCGGAGCAGATGGGCTTTCTGTACGTCGCCAGTGGACCGATGGTGCGCTCGAGTTACAAGGCCGGCGAGTTCTTCATGAAGAACCTGCTCAAGAACCGACAGCTCCGTACTGAGCAGGTGCTTGTATAGAAAACTCCTCACAGGAAGCCTTTTCGACAACCACACTTCCCACTCATTGACAATAAGAGCCTCTTGCATGTTTAGATAGAACAACAATAAACCCCAAGCCTTTTGGAATAAAATGATGCAGATGAGAATACAGATTCTATTGGATGCCTGGCTTACAAAGTGGACGCGAGCGCCGCCTGCACGAGCGAGGCGGTCATCATACTCTTCATGACGCCGTTGCACGCATCTGTGCACAGGTCCACGGCTTCCGCCAGCTGTGTGTGGTGGACCTTGCCCGCCTGCAGCATGTACGTCACCTTGTCCACCGTCGGCATGTACGCCAGCACCACTTTGCCGTCGCCGTACAGTTCTTCCTTCTGGCACGGGTCCAGCACCACCTTCTTGTTCACAATGCCCTGTAGATAGATAGGTACAAATATTTTCAAGTCGAATTGGTTAGGATTAAATGGATAGCTTGCAAGTGATGAGGAGTGCGAAGTAGCTCAAACGAACATACCGCGCCAGAGGCCGTGACGATGTCGTACATCTCAACCGCAGCGTCGACCAGAGCCAGCGACGCACAGTTGATCGCCGCCGCGAGCTCGCCGCCGTCACTCTCGAGCACGACCACGTAGATGGACACGACGCACTTTGGAAGCTTGTGCAGCATCACCGCGGGTGATAACGCCTGCGTCAGGATCGACGACATCTCGAGCTCATCTGGGTCCTAATAAGAGTGCCAAGCGCGTTCATACACGCCCCATACCGTTAGCATAAGCGCCTAGTAAAGCAGACAGAATGAGCTCTTCGAACGATTTTTGCTTGGCGTACCTGTCCGCGCTCGCGACGCCCCACTTGGTCCGCAAACGGCGCGTACTTGAAGTCGCACACGAGCTGCCCTTCGTTGTTGAACTCTCTCCGAGCGCGCGTGTCGTTACGTGGACCGTACACGGAGCAGACGACGCGCGTGCGGTTGAACTCGACGTACGCCGAGCCGGCGGCGCCGCTGACGACGCCGAGCTTCATGAACGTCTGGCGCAACTCGTCGCTGCTCTTGCGGATCTCGTCCAATCGCGCCGCCTTCTCGATCAGCAGGCGGACAGGATCCAGAGTCTGCTGCTGGTCGTTATCGTTGGCTCCATCGACAGCGGCAGCGCGCACGGGCTTGGCGACGACAGGGAAGTAGCAGTTCTGCATCGCGCTCCTTGGTGACGGATGTCTTCTTGCTCGCTTTTGTTATTGCTACTTGTGGATTTTTGGCTCCAGTCGTCCTGAAAATGGTGATGTACACCACACCACATGTATTCTTGAGGTGTACCACGTCACCTTTTGCTGCTAAAAGCTCAAAACTTAGTGTGGTCACGCAATATTAGGTAGTCAACTCAAATAGAGGCGCGAAGTCACTGGCGAAGACCCGCAGGTCTTGGACCTCAAAACAAAAGGGGAGAAAGCCACGAAGCGAGCGAGCATGGCGAAGAAGGCAGCGGCGGCGGACATCGAGATGACGGAGAGCGCCGTGTTCAGCATCCCAAGTACGTCTCTAGCGACTCTCTCTCTCTCTCTCTCTCTCTCTCTCTCTCTCTCTTTGCGTCGTCTGCATGCTCTGGCGTCTGTCTATCTGTGCGTGGCGATACGCTGGGAGTGACATGGCGTCTGCGAGGAGCTACGCAAGCAGATCCTCGCCTTCCTCCTATATGCGAGGGAGGGAGAATGGATACGCGAGTGCTGCATATGGCTATAGAGTGATCCAGTGTGGTGTATGAAGTGGGCCATACTAACTGTGTGTGTATGGTGCGTTGACTGCAGTTTTGGAGACTGTGAAGGCGGCGCAATTGCAGAACGGACTGCGCCACCGCGACTTCCAGCGTTACCGCCAGTACTGCACGCGCCGACTGCGCCGCATCCGCAAGTCGGTCAAGTTCACGCACGGCAAGGGAAAGATCTACGTGAACAAGAAGGTGGACGCTGAGACCGCGACGGAGGCTCGGTGCGTGGCTGTATCCATCTACCTATCTGCACACAACCATCAGCCCCGTGTGTTATCTATCACTATGGAAACTGACTCACTTTCTATGTCACAATCCATTTAGCCACTTGTACTTGCCGCTCTACAATGCCGAGCGTGCCTGGAGTTACGCGATGCAGCTGAAGGAAGACGACAACTTGGAGAAGGCCGAGAATGGCGACGACGCCAACACGCGCATCAAATTCCACTTGACCGGTCGTTTACGCAAGGCGTCGGACTGGAGCCAGCGTCTCGTTGCGATCTGCGCGGCGAAGGCGGATGCGTAAGTGGAAGTGTTGTTGTATGGATAGATTCGCTTGGACTTTGGATTGACGTGTTCTTGTTCTCTGTTGCTTGTACTTGCTGTGTTAGCCGCACGAGCCTGGAAGCTGAAGCGTATGCGGCGTACATGGCGGGCAACCTGGCGTTCCACCGCGAAGAGCACGTCGCGGCGCTGGACAAATTCGCGACTGCGCGTCGCATCTACTCGGATCTCTCGCAGGTGGGCACGCCGTCACAGAAAGAGCTGTTCCGCAACTTTGTGGAGGAGCTCGAGCCGTTCATCCGCTTCTCGGAGCACCGTTTGAGCATCCAGGGCAAGCTCAAGAAGAGCATTCTGTCCGAGTCGGCGTCATCCGACTGGAGCACGAGTGGCGACAGTGCGAGCAGCTCGCTCTTGCAGTCCAAAATCGACCTCGTGCTGCTTGAGGCGCGCAAGCAGAAAGTCGTGGACCTCGCGACCGTTGAGTGGAAGCAGAAGCAGATTGTGCTGCCATCGCAGGAGCTCGGTCTCGCGCTGCTCCGTCCTGACGAGATCAGCGCCAGACTGGAGAAGGGCAGCGAGGACAAGAAGCGCGAGCAGCTGTACCTGGAGCTGCTCAGTTCGTACGACGCGATCCTCAAGATGATCAAGAATGACATCAACAAGCTCCAGCAGCAGTCGAAGAGCGGCAGTGCGCTCGTGCACACGGACATCGAGGCGCTTGAAGCCTTGGAAGAGTACGTGCGCTACATTAAGCTCACGAAACAGGTGGAGCGCACGGTGATCGTGTACAAGCAGCTCAAGTTCACGGACAAGGCGAAGCAACCTGGTGATCTAACGCACATCCTGGACATGCTAATCCAGAGCGTGGGCGAGATCTTGATGATCCCAGGGATCAACGACTTTGAGAAACTCGTCTTCGCCAAGTACAACGCGTACCAGGCGGTGTTCAAGGCGATCCGCGCGTCGATGATTGCGCAGTCGTACGTGGACGAGAACAAGTTCTCGGAAGCGATTGCGCTGTACCAGTACGCGTCGGGCTTCCTCGCCGATGGTGAAGACATCCTGAGCATCCATCCGGGGGCCAAGGACGTGGTGCTCCAGGAGTTTATCAAGGACCTGGGCGAAGAGCTCATTGGCGCGCAGAGCCGCACGACCGCGCAGTCGTTCCTCGAGTCGTCGCTCCAGGAGGACGTCGTGCGCTCGCAACTGGCTCACCTGCATCTTGCGGACAGCGACAAGAGTAAAGCCCAGAAGAAGAAGAAGAAGTCGCTCTTGGAGCGCCAGAACGACTACCTGGGCGGCACCGCCAAGGGCCAGTACGAGATCCTGCGATTACCGCCAGACTTCCAGGCGGTCGCGTGCAAGCCCGTGCTCTTTGACGTGGCGTTCAACGAGCTCGAGATGCCGGACATCAGCGAGCGCATGAAGACCGAGGAGGAGAAGCAGGCGGAGCGCGAGGCGGCGACGGCCCCGGCGGCTTCTGCGACCGGCGGCCTCTTTGGCTGGTTCCGAAAGTAGGGCATGTTCCTCCAAGTCCCAGTCATAGCAGGGCAGAAGAGGTAGGTTGTGTAGCCAGTGATGAGTCAGGAAAGCAGGACAACAACATGATGCGCTTAGATTTGTTTGTTTTTATTGCTGTTTTTCGGTCATTGTGTTGTTTGTTCGCTAGTTTTCTATCTAGCTGCACCCTTCTTGTGAAGAGAGTGACCATGCCATATCATAGACACATACTTCAAATCAATCAATCGAGTGGGCTGGCTAAACGTTTCTGGTAGATAAACAGTCGGTGGCTTGCATTTCCGCCCCGTCCTCACTCACTCGTCCACTTGGTCCTCCTCCCGTGTGAGTCGGTCGAGCTCTTTCTGGAACTCGAGCTTCTCGCGCGCCTCAAGCTCTTCGTCGCTCAGCGCGGGTGACACGGTCGAGAGCAGGCGGAACCAGAGCGGGAACCAGATCGCGATGTACGCGAACACGCGGTGGATCTGGTCAAAGTAGCTTCAGAAACAACAGACAGACCGCCACAAAAGAGCAAAGACAACGTGAGCACGGTCAACAACACTGCACGTCATACGAGTATGCAGGTCGCATATACACGCATACGGCAGATTATACGTACTCAGTGAACTCGTAGAAGAGCGTGGACAGGATGCCGATGGCGATGAAGATGAGCACGTGGTGTGTGTCGTGCAGCGGGCCGTAGTCCGGGATGTTCTTACGCTTCCACGGCGCCACGGGCTCGAACTGCTTCCGATACTCCTCCTCGGAGATGAACTCTTCCTCCTCTTGCGCTGCTGCTCGTGGCGTGGAGGACGCTTCTTTGCTGCCGTTCGAGAGCACGTTCTTGGCGCTGCGCTTGGAGCCCATGCTGCGAGTTTGGTGTCGGATTGAGGGCAATGTGTGTGTGAATGACATGATCATGCGATACGACTGAGATCGAAGAGCGAGAAGAGGAAAAAAAAAAGTCAGCGCTTTTGTGATGGTTTATCCTGTCCGTCTTGATTTTTTTGCAGTTGCATACATTGCACAAATGCATACTGTAGTGTCTAAGTATGTGTGCAATTTGTTATTTAAAAAGTCTCTATAATAACATATTTGGAGACGATGCTTGGTTGATTACGGATCAGCAACTTATATGCAATTATATAATATTCTACATGAGTGACAACCTGTATCGAAAGAGTGACATATGCCTTACAACCCACGTTGCCCTCCCATTTCCATTCTGTGGGGCCAACAAAGCAAGCAACTCGAGGCTCAGAGCAGATCCAAGTGCTACGTGCGTGTGTCAATGGAGAAGTACAGTCGCTGGTCGGACCTCTCGACGGGCATCAACCCGTTCGTGCCGCAGCAGCAGCGCCTGCATGCGAATATCGCGATCAAGGCGCTGCAGCTGCTGGGCGGCACCACGCTCTTTGTCGTGCGCGCGCCGCTCGTGCTCGTGGTCGGTCTGTTGCTCCTGCTGACCAACATCGTCACGTCCGTCCTCGCGTTCGTCCCGTTCGTCGGGCGGCTGCTGAAGCGGCTCGCAGAGGGGCTGCTCTGCTCGCTGCTGCTGCTCATACTGGGCGTGTTCTCGTCCGAAGAAGAGGCTAATGCGCGTCGCCTTGGACTTGTGTACGTTGTCTGCATGGACCTCCTCGATGAATGTGCTTGAGTATGATCTCACAGCAATAATGTGTATCTCTATTTGTGATCATGCAGCTCACCAGGCGCAAAGGCCAAGACATCCAGCTCGATCAACGCCAAGGACCTGATCGTATGCAACCACACGAGCTTCGTGGAGATCCTGTACCTCTCGCGCCGCTTCTCGCCAGTGTTTGTGTTCGTGAACGAAGAAGGCGCGTCCAAGGGGCTCGTGCACGTGTGCGGCCTCCTGGAAGCAATCTACCGCTCGTTTGCGCTGCCAGTCGCCCACGACCGATCCACGGTGAGTGAGGCTCTTAGTAGTCAATCTGTCATATATTCTGTTGATGTCCATCATACTCACTGGTTCAAATGCGTCAACTACGTAGCCTCGCAAGCTGGAAGACGTGATCCTGAGCGCGTCTGGACCAGTCGTGATCTTCCCAGAGGGTGCGCGCAGCAACGGCAAGAGCATCCTCAAGTTTGTTCCCGTGCTCGAGCAGCTGCCGCATGTGCTGCAGAACAAGGCCAAGGGCTCGGGCCGCAAGCTGCCGCTGCGTGTGCACCTGCTCGCGTTCCGCTATGAGACGAGCAACAGCTTCAGCCCGAGCCAGAGCGCCGGTGGTGGCTGGAAACACTTTTACTGGACGTGCTTCCACGGGTACCACTCGCTGCGCGTCACGGTGCTGAATGCGAAAGACCTGAATCTGCAGGAGCCCGTCGTGAAGGTGCGTGCTGGCACCTCGCCTCCAGCGACGCTCACTTCGGCGCAGGTCGAGCGCCTTCGTGGACTCTTGGCGGCGATGCTGCGCACCAAGATCGTGGACCTGGGCGTCGTGGATTTTGTGTCGTTTCAAGCGTACTGGGCACACGTCACGGGCGGTGGCAGGAAACCCGCGTCCGAGTTCACGGACCGCAAGGCGCCGCATGAGCACGCGCAGTGGGCCAAGAAGTAGACTCAAGGCAATAGAAGATACATGGTCACCAATGGCAGATAGCAACATGCAGTAAGATGGTGCAAAAGTCTATCTAGGGTCTTGTTTGGTAAGGTTGGTTGATTTGTTCATTGTGGGACGGACAGAGATTGATACACAAGGAAAGACATTCCCTCACTCTAGTGGAGCTTCATGGCGAGCTCATACACGCCGATGGCAAGCTCTGCTGCGATCAAAATGATAATGTACCACTCCATGCGCTCGCCCTTGTGCGTTCCGAGCACTTCCAGGAAGAACTACACAGGCATAGACACACATTATGGAAAATGTTAGACCTCATAGACTCAAACATCAATAACAGCTGGGCTTGGCTTCCTTACCTTGGTGTTGTGCTGGATCAGCTCGAGCTTGAAGTTGAGGTTGTTGAAGCGCTCGTTGAGCTCAAACTCTTCGAGGAGCGACTCCCACATGTTATGGTACCGCGTGTGGCTCCACGCGGCGTCGCCCGGGCGCTTGCGGTCGATCACGCGCAGCTTGCTCACGAGATCGATGAGCAGCGTGTTGTTCGTGGCCACGATCTTGAAGAGCTTCTTGTGCTGCTGGCGCTCGGTCTGCTTGTCGCCGATGCCCAGGCCGAAGAGCGCGCCGCGCGGTCCGTTCTTCTCCACCGACGTGTTGAGCTTCTCGAACTCGTTCAGGATCGCCTCGATCTGGCGCTCGTAGTGCTCGAGCGCGACGGTCTGCGCCATCACGCCCGCGATGACGTGGATGTTGATGTGGTCGATCTCGCGCACGAGCACGTTGTTCTCCACGAGCGAGCTCCACTTCTCAAGCGCCGGGTTTGCCACGAGCATGAGCTCTTCCTCGTGGCCGCGCATCTCAAACACGTCGCTGCAGAACTTAGATGCGTGCTTGATCAGCGTGGTGACCAGCTGCTGGTCGCAGTTGAAGAACACCACGGCGCCGTAGTCAAAGTAGACCACCCACTTGTCCTTGGCGCGGCGCGACGTGAGGTTGCCCGCGAGGCTGACTGTCGTCACGTCTTGCGTGGATGATGATTGGGTAGGTGACGTCACTGGTGGTGGCGATGTGGAGCCGGGCATCCCCGCGATCATGTTGGTCGCCTGGTCATGCCCGCCACTCAGGCGTAGCACGATCGAGTCCTTGTGCAGGAAATGCGACACCTTGAAGCGGTCTGTGTACAGTTTCTGGAAGAGCGACACGATGTCCATCTTGCGCGCCACGTGCACGGCGCGGATCGGCATATGCTGCACTCTCTTTGCGAGCTGTTCCTTGAGCGCCTTCGCCTCCGCGGCGGCGATCGTGGCATTGATCTCGCTCGCAGTGGGCGGCGGCGGGATGTCGATCTCGCCTACTTTCTCAAACGCCTGCTGCACGTTCGACGCACTAGTTGAGAGGAGACGGCTTCGGTCCCACGCATTCGTGAGCAGACACGACGACTGCAACGACGGCGCGCCACTGCTGCTGTTCGTACCGAGTCCGCGCACGCGGCAGCGCGCTCCAACGCGACGAAGCATGTGCATGTTGATGACGATGTTGTTGCTGTTACGCTAGAGCGAGGATAGTCTACACACATAGAAAAAAAGAGAGAGAGAGAGAGAGAGAGAGAGAGCCAAAGACGCGCGTGAGCAGAACCATCAGAAAAAGAAAAGATCGCCATCATCATCACCATCTTCAAAAAGAGAGTCGCCGTCAATTCAACTCACCTCGCGCTTGGCTGGGTTGTGGAACGTATTAACAAGGTTTTCACTGCGCGCCGCTGGCCATCCAGAGAGGACCTGAGACGCAGAGAGAGAAGCTAGAAGCAGAAGAGCAGAAGACTGGAGCTGCTCGCGTGCGCAACTTTCGCTTGGAGCTCGTCGTTCTTGGCGTCGAAAGCACGTCTGAGGCTGGCCCTCGCTTGCTCATTTTGGGTTGGTGGATGAGCTCGTGTCGCACATAAGGTGGACCACTCGTTTACCATCATTCCGAATTGGTAGAAGTAGTGTGGACCACGCGACCAGCATTTGCGGCATTATTGTAGGATAAGTTGTTTTGTTCCGGAAAGCTCATAAACCTAGCCGCTTTTCTGCCCGAACTCACAATTTTTAAGCAAATGAAACGCAACACTGATCATCAAATGTCAATTTTGGCCAATCATAATCTCCCGCTC
>JAADVN010000320.1:0-21955 GCA_023335535.1 Globisporangium spinosum | reverse complement strand
GATAGCCAATTCGCACAATTCTACGCAAAAGATGTATATTTTGTGCTGATAAATCTTTCTTTCGGTTGTCCCTATGTCTAACCCTTCTAGCCCCGACAATAATAGTGAGGAACTCAGGACTATCAGTCGTTAGCAATGTCCCCAACCTGAAGCCGCATACTCTCTCCACCAACGATCACGAGATCCTGGCTCGGGTGGCCACAGACAGCGGTCACCACGTCGCTCATCGGGATCCGAAACCGGTCGAACCTTCTTACTGAATCGGCCGAGAACTAATCTGCCACCACGGGATTCATTGTAGCCGGACCGTCAATGTGAAACATCTCGGGTTTGTTCGCGATTGTCGCGACCCCCTGCTTCATCTTGATCGCAAACACTTTGGCTCGGTGGATTTGGCAGTGCCATCTCCGAATACAAGGTACCCAAGGCGAGCCATTTCGTAGCTATCCAGGATTTGTAGAGTCTCGTCTGGCTTGGGAGCGCTAACTCGACTCGACTCATTTGTAAGCTGCTGTGCGCAACCAAATCCACCCGTGTTACGAATACGAATCGCTGTTGCTTTCTCGATTCTGCTCATTGGTGCAATTGAATCATCGTGTTTGGCTCCGAAGACGACACTCCACAGGAACGGCAGTAGACTGATACCAAAAGCAACCAATTTGACAATCAAGAAGGTCTTCACATCACCGCTCGTGCGCAGCACCAAGTTGGAAGTGAAGAAGTCGAGGATCGTTGCCCTGTTGAACTCGCCGACTGTGACGAGACCGGGGATGTCGCCACTGAAGCCAAGCCAACCGGACGTGAAGAGCGCCATACGGGACCAATGGAGCGCGCAGAAGAAAATAATAGTTGGGCCAAACAGCACATCGCTCACACGCCGTCGAACGAGCTTGGCGAGTAGATTCAGAAGACTGTAATAGAGCATCATCACTTGGACGACCGAGGGGTACATGACGAACCACGCCTGTGCGAGAGCGTGCTGGGGGCCTCGCAACTGACAACCAGTGGTCCAGAACGCGAAGAGCGTCATCTTCAGGTGCGGTAGCAGCAGCACAGGTAATCGAAGCTGCGGTAGTTCGCGAGGCACCCGATGCTCGTGTTGTGCCAATCTGAACTCCCCTGAAAGTATCCGCGCTGCAGGGTGACCATCGCTAGGCACCAGCGCCAGAGGATCCGGATCGCAACGGCGTTGAAGAGCAGCGTTTCCCAGTCGTAGACGATCTTCGTGATAGGCCGAAAGCGCGCCTTATACTGGAACATGCCGTACCGTTTTCCGTTGGAGATGATGATCGATGTCCTCGAAAGCACACTGCCGCCGTAGGAGAACTTGGCCCCCCCAGCTGTCCAGGAACACGGCGGCGCACTTGGTCGGGTCCTTGTAAATCATCGGTTTGCCTGTGACCATATTGAACTGAGTGAGAGCGATGCCCAGCGGCGAATCCTTCTCGTCGCTGACCATGTCCGAGTGCCACTTCCTGCCCTCGAGGCCCTCGTACCACCCGTTCCTCCACGCACCACCTGGACGACTCAGCCACTCGACCGTCTTCGATCCTCGGACCGTGCGGTTGACTGCGATCAAGTACGGAACCGCGCTTGCTGGGTCACTGTACTCGCCCACGAGCCGGAACATGCACGCGCTGCCATCGGACCCCGGGATCGCGAATCGTCCAATCAAGCAGTTGCCCCAGTAGGGTATCATCAGCACTGGGAGCGAGTCCGGGGTGAGGTACGTAGTTGAGCTGTTCAAGTCGTCGACTACTCGGAGGACGTTGCGGGTGACGTTGTATCCAAGCAGCGTGTACCTCTCAAAGAGCGCGTTGAGCGTCGATGTAATCACAGAGCAGGTGTGGGCGTACACGGCGCTTGCGTCGCTGCTGATTGTATTCACAGTTCGTTTCCCGACTCGATACCCGTTGATTGATGTCCCAGTGGTGTCCGCTGCTTTGGTAGTCGTGAGCGCCACAGCATCGGTCACTGAAAGTGGCAGGAAACTGCGTCCTTGCAAAGCGCACACGACGGACCGGTCGCTGCAGGGCTCGTCATTGAAGCCAGCAATGGGACCAGGTCCCTTGACTGGGCTTCGGCCCTGAGCTAAGTCTGCATCCTCACTCATCGTGCCGGAGAACAAGCCCAGGCACTGCGAAAGCACGAGAAACGCCACGAAGAGCCACAGAAGCTAGTTAAACACCGCTCCCACCACGGGCTTTCGTCACTCGTCTCCTGTGTGTAAGAAGCTTGGAGTCCTTGACCATTGACTCCAGCGGATGCACCCGCGCTTGGCTTGATGACATAGGCGCCTCCGAGGGACGTCCCCTGAACACGGGCTCTTCTTTTGCGGATTGACGCGCGTCAGATACTTTCATCGTTCGTGCGCCTTGGTTTCCGATAGCAGGAGGCAGGAGGCAACACCAGGAGGAAGAGAGCGGATAATGGCTGCGAGCCCCTGACGTTTCTTCCTTTTCTCCGACCAACCGAATACCACGCGAGAAGGTCGCGCGAGACAACACTTTGTGTAGACTGAAGACCAGAAGATGACGACTGGGAGGACCGTGCGCATGATTACAGTCTCGCACAGACCGACGCCACCATCATCACCTGATCTGCTTCGCTATATTCTTGGACCTCTGCTTCCTCGCATCTGTCTGTCCACGGAAACGAAACGAGCGCCCCAACTGTATAATGTTTATAGACTGGTGTACAGTATCATTAGCCATACACATTTAGACCGACTGGTCCTCGGTGGTTTCACACCTTAGCTGTGTATTTGGGTATGTGCTCTCGGATACCTGAACCCATCCATTCGGGACCCTCGAGGGTCCCGAAGACCTCCTGGAGATTTTCGCCGCCATACGCTTAAAGATTCCTTGGTCCTTGGTCCCTGCGTCTACAGGTCTGGCAGTGCGGTTGACGGATCTGGACTAGGGATTCTTCAGGGCTGCGGTTGTCAGAAATATGAGTGAGTTTAAGGGATTACGTTCCAGCTATTCCAGCTTAATACATGCAGCTTGTCAATCTCTCTCTCTCTCTCTCTCTCTCTCTCTCTCTCTCTCTCTCTCTCACTCGCTCTCTGTCGTTTGGTACCAGAGCATAGCAGTTGTGCATTGCCGCCGCCTTCTACCACTTGGTCCATCGCTCGAGGATGAAGGGCGTGAAGTACGTGATGAGCACGCTCGAGCCGGCGCGCAGCAGACTCAAGTGGGCCTCGCGCACGACGCTCTCGAGCGAGTCGGTCGAGTTGCCGTAGTCCGTGAGCATCTTGAACTCGCCCGAGACGATGTAGCAGGCCACGGGCACGGTCTTCTTGGCCGCAAAGCTCGCGACGATGTCCGCGTAGAAGAGCGACGGCTTGACGATCACGATGTCCGCGCCTTCACGCACATCGCGCTCAAACGCGAGCGCGGCGTGGGACGTGCTGCCCACGGGGTGCTGGTAGCGCTTGCGGTCGCCCTTGAACGTCGACTCGACCGCGTCGCGGAATGGCGCATACATGCATGACGCCTTCTTGGACGTGTACGCCATGATGGACACGTGCGAGAAGCCCTCAGCATTCAGCAGCGCGCGGATCGCGGCGATGCGGTTGTCCATCATGTCGGACGGACACACCATGTGCGCACCCGCACGCGCATACGCGAGCGAGATGCGCGCCAGGCGGTCGACGGTCGACGCGTTCTCGATGATCTCTTCGCCGTCCACGCCGCGCAGCAGACCGCAGTGGCCGTGGTCTGTGTACTCGCACATGCACACGTCACAGGACACGAGTAGCTCTGGGAGCTGTTCGCGGATCACGCGCGTACACTTGATCACGGGCGTGTTCGGGTCGTCGGCGAGCGAGCCATGCGCGTCCTTGTCCTCCACGACGCCGAAGAGCATGATCGAGCGCAGGCCGAGCGTCTGCAGGTGCTTCAGATGGGCCACGAGCGTCGAGAACGAGCCGTCGGCGCGCTGCCCCCACTGTACGTTCGGCTCGAGGCCGTTGATCACGCGGTCTTCGTCGCGCGACGTCACGAAGAGCGGGTACACAAGCTGCGACGGGTGGAAGTGCGGCTCGCTCCACTCGCGCTGGGCGACGTGGTGCAGGCTCGAGTGCAATTGGCTCATGGTGACGGAGGTGGATGGAGAGAAGTGTCTTGGGGGCTTGGGCACGTGTTAGATAATGAAGAGCTCCTCTGGGATGATTGATTGATTGATGATTATGGGATGCTGGATGCGAATGAATGAAAAGGAGCGACAGGGTGTGCGTCCAGAATTGACACGCGCATGGGGCCAGTAAATGGAGAGAAACAGTAGGAGGTATGGTTGTTTTAGTGACTAGTCAGTGTTCAGTAAGAGCAAAAAGTGAAATTTGGATGTTTCAAGGGGAGAGGCTAATAATGAGAGATAAACAGTACTCGAGATGGTTCTACTCGCTCTTTATCGCGCGAACTTACTGGTAGTTAGGTACGCACGCTACTTTATATTTGAAAAAATAAAAACCGGTACAATACCGGCTACTCTCAGTGACTAGTAGGGTTACAAACACAAGGGTGAACAGACTTGGGTGGGATAGCTGACGACTCGCCTCCAAGTGTTCCACGCGAGCAGCCCGAGGCGTCAAAGAACGATCGTTTCTCCAGCAGAAGTGACTTGTATACATCTCCTCAAAGCTCGACGCAAGCACAACTGCACAACATGCGCTGCCTCAAGCGTGCGAAGGATGCCTGGGAGAGAGCTCAAGTCGAGCTGAACAGCCAGTATTCGCTCCAGCGTCTCCGATGTCTGGAGTCACACATGCGAGAGACCAGCGCATGGCCAATGCGTCCAGTAAACCTGTCGGCTCAGCAAAAGTAGCCATTGCACCAAGTGATCGCGATCAGATTCGCGAAGCTTGGACAGCAAAGGCTGCAGTCGATGCTGCCCAACATACTCTATCGGTACAGCTGAACGATGAAGCGCTTCGTGCAGAGCTTGGACTGGATCAGCTCGAGCGACTGCAGCTCGTCCAGAAAGCTGTCAAGGCTCTCTTCATGCCCGAGTACGCGGTGCTCATCGAATACACTGAAGTAGTGATGCCCGTGATCTACAGTACGTCCACCTACAGCTACTGTTATCTTCTCATTGTTCCCTGCGGTTGGGAGTAATTAACAATGTCTGTCCTTTGTGACAGCCTTCATTGACCGAGCAGGTATCTACATGAGTATCATGTACCAACCTCTGAACCGCGAGTTCTACCCTCAGATCACAGACCTCTCGCTCTTGCATCTGCTCAACAACATCTCGAACGTGCTTCTGTACGCGGTGCTGGAACTGCTCTCGTTCCTGGTTATGGGCTTCATTCTCAAGAGACAATTGGGCATCTTGACAACGCATCAGCTCACGTTCGTGCTGAAGATGCAGTGGCGCATAGTGCAGGCGAAGTTCGGTGTTTGGGTCTTGTACGTCGTCCAGACGTACCTCGTGCACTCCGGTAACTCAAAGGAATCGAGATCGCGATGGGAATCCCTTTATTATGTACTATCTGTGAACGGTACTGTGTGTCGCTGTGGATTTGCAAACGCCGATTTCAGCTTCCAGTTCAAGTGGCTCTTACAACAAACTCCAGCGACTTGATCCTCGAACAGCATAGTGGAATTTCAAAGAACCAGCAAAGTTGCTGGCAGACAGAGCTCGGAAATGGCGCAAGTGTGAGGCTGCAGATTTTGAGATCGAGACAGGTGCATCCCAGAAGTTTCCATGACTGAGAGAGAGAACCTCGTGTCATGCCTTGCTGGCGGCCTGCTTCCACGTGACAACTCTGCGTGGGTCACCTGACACTTGGCATGTGAATGAAGTAAGCCAACCTCGGATCACGAACAGCGCAAAGGGTCTGAGTTTGAATCCACAAAAGCATCAGCTACTTTGGTTTTCATGAAGAGGACATCTCCACAGCGCGACAATCGGGTGTTGGGGTGGAAATCGTAGTGGTGCATGGAGTGGCTCACGAGCAACTAGATCGTGTGCGTGTTCGTTTTTGTCTGTGCAGACTTCGACTTCCAACATCGGTGGCCAATACATTAAAGTAGACAAAATGCGCGATAGAGACCTCAATTTTCAGGAAAATCAACTATGTGAGCATCGAATTACTTGGTCTTCTCGCGATTGATCTTGTTGTCCAGATACTGCGTGGTCTTCTCCTTTGCCCTGTGCGCGGCGATGCCCTCGGTGATCTGCGCCATCTTGCTCACATCGGCGCCGATGGCCTCGCTCGCGGGACTCGCCACTTCGCCCTGATTCGGTAGCGACTTGGTCGTGTTGCTCGCCAGCTAGCCCAGACTCAGCGATGCCTTGTACTGGAGCTCTTCGTCCGTCGAGCGCACGGGCGATCCACAGCAGCGCCTGGATGCCTCCTTCCGCGATGCGCAAATGGTTCTCGTAGTTGTCCGCGAGCTCCAGCAGCGCCAGACCGGCGTAGTGGCGCGACTCAGCGTGCACCGACATCATGGCGATCAGCGGACGCAGCGCGCCGTGCTCGACCAGCGGCACCTGGTACTCGCGGTTGGACAGCAGGTGCGCGAGTGCGAACGTCGCGTACTCCTGGCACTCCATGTCCTCCACGCACGCGAGCGCGACGGTCGCGTCCATGCCGCCCTCTCGCACAAAGTCGTCGTGGTAGTCGGTCTGCTGCTCGACGATCAGATCAAAGAAATAGCCGCAGTTGCGCTTGATCTCGGCGTCGGCCCTGTACGGCTGGCTGATCACCTGCGGCATGGCCTCCAGCTCCACGAGCTTTAGCAGCACGTCCTTGCTCTCGGCGAGCGGGCCCAGACAGTAGAGTGCGCAGCGCACGCACTCGAGGTTCTGCGTGCTGAACAGCGCCAGCAGCGGCAAGAGCCCTCCTTCCTGCATCATCGCTACTTTTGTCACATTCAGCTTGCCCAGTACGAGCGCGTTCAGCGCCAAGCAGCCGCACAGTTGCACGTCCGCGCTCGGGTACCGCAACAAGTCAACCAGCGAGTGCACGGTGCCTTCCTCGATCATGCGGATCTTGTTATTGCCATGGCTGCCCAATGCCAGACCAGCAAGCGCCAGCGCCGCGTACCGCTGGATCTCCGCGTCCAGGAACCGGATCAGATGCGTGAGCGGACGCACCGCACCCTGCTCGACAATGTAGCTCTTGTCGTCCCCGGACGCCAAGTTGCAGATTGCCAGCGTCGCGAACCGCTGCGTCGCGCTGCTCAGTGATCGGGTCAGCCGGAAGAGCGTCTTCAGCGCGTGCTGCTTGATTGGCTCGGGTTTGATGGAGTTCGTGATCGAGAGCGACGCCAGCACGCGCGCACAGTCGCGCTGCACACGGGCGTCGTCGTGGCTGCCGAACTCCACCATCGCGGGGATCGCGCCTTCGCGCACCACATCCAGCTGGTAATCGAGCGAGTCCGTGATGTTCGCGAGCGCGAACACACAGTCGCGCTTCACCTCCAGGTCTTCGTAGAGGCAGCACTTGAGGATCTGCGCCAGGCCGCCGTCGCGCACCAGCTTGAGCTTGTTCTCCTCGTTCAGCAAGAAGCTCGAGAACGCCAACACCGCCGTGCGCTGGTAGTCCAGGATCGGGCTCTGCGCGAGCTTGATGAACGGCGCCAGCAGGCTCTCCTGCACGATGAACACGCGGATCTGCGGGTTCGACGACAGGAAGCGCAGCCCCATGCCCGCGTATCGCTGCGTGATGTCGTCCTGCGAGTTGGCCAGGTGCACGAGGCACTTGAGTCCGCCCTGCTTGTATACGACGATGTGGTTCTCTTCTTTCGAGCAGATATTCGCCAGAGTCCGACTCACATCCTGGTGGATCTCCGCACTGTCAACACCCAGCGCGAGCGTCACTAACGCTGCAGTCAGGCTCTCGTCTGCGATCTTGGTCTGGTTCGCAAGATGCTCCGACAGATTGGCCACGAGCCCAGCGCATTGGCACTATAGATCTAGGTTCTTCGTGTTGTTATTGTTCATGCAGCGCAGCAGCGGGCGAAGCACGCCGTCATCCATGATCTGCCGCTTGATCTCCGCGTGCGACAAGGACAAGTGACGCAGCGCTGCAACCGTCGGCGCCTAGAGAGGAACGTCCGCATCGCGAAGAAACGTGATCAGCGCCTGCAGTCTGCCCTCGTCCACGTACTTGCGCTTGTGCTCGTTATTGGCGGCGATGTCGCGCAGCGCGAGGACCGCCTGATGGCGCGTGTTGAGCTCTTTCGCCTGCAGCAGGAAGAAGAGCACCTTCAACCCGCCCTCATAGATGATCCCACGATGGCTCGCAAAGTTCGGCCCCAGCTTGCGGAACGCGAGCGCGGCGTTGTACTGGCACTCGTGGTCTTCGATCTTCGCGACGCGCATGAGCGCCGAGAGCCCTTCCTCATGGATCAGCATCGCGTGGAACTCGAGCGTGTTGAACAAGTTGGCGACAAACCGGGAGGCTTCACGGTACACTGGCAAGTGGCGGCTGCGCATCGTTCTCACGCTAATGTGCATCGCATGAACGTCCACCATATGCATGTGGGTGTCGAAGTTCTCTGCAAAGCTCGCCACGCACACGCGCGCAAACTTGGTCGTCAGCACGTCCGGCAAGAGCATCAGTGTGATGAGCGCACCCATCATCGGCGATTTCGCTATGTCTAGCTTGTTCTTCTTGGTCAGCGACGGGTTGTACGTCGTCATAGCGACTTCGCGTCGGGGGTCTTCGTCGTTCGACTTCGCGCCTAGCAACAGCGGCTCGATGCCGCCTTCGCTCACGATTCGCAGACGGCTCTCGGGACGGTTGGAGATCCCGCGCAGAGCCGCGATCGCAGCCTTCTAGTCGTCCGTGTTGTCCGAGCACGCGAGCTGGATAATCGGCACGATCCCACCGAGTTCCTCGACCATCTGCCTGCGATCAGGGTTCGCGGCCAGGTTGCAGAGCGCAAACGCAATGCAGCGATGCGTTTCGAGGTCGACGCTGTTTGCGATCTCCACTAGAGGGGTGGCGGCGCCAGCACCCACCAACGCGTCTTGGTGCTCATACTTGGAGGCGATGTCCCTCAGCGTCACAGCACCAAACAGGCGGTACATGGCATCCGCTGAACAGAGGAACGAGACGAGCGACCCCACGTCGCACGCGTTGATAAACCCTTCCGGGTGCGCGCCAATGCAACCGCTCAGCGACAGGTTGCACAGGCACGCGAGCACCTCTTGCTACACGTCCATGTCCTCCGACTTTGTCAGCTTCAGCAGCGCCGGCAGTCCACCTCGTCGCACGAGCTCTTTCCGAGCAAGCTCGTCCAAGTAGAGCCCACGCAGCGCACTTATGGCTCGGTACTGGCATTTGTGGTCCTGGGATTTCACCATGTGTAGCAGCGAATCTAGGCAGCGCTCGTCGGTCTCCACGATGGGCATGTGGTTCTCTGGGAACGCGACAAAGTTCGCAAGTCCAAACGCCGTGGCGTTGCGCAGCGTCATGTCAGCGTGTCGGATCAACTCTGTGAAGAGCGCCAGCGCTTCGATCGTGCTCAGCTTCGCGATCTCTTCATGGTTCTCAAGCTCGGCTGCCAGATTTCCGATCGTCATCGCGACGTACTGCTTGGCGATCATGTCGTTCTCCAGCTCTCGCAGAAACTCAACCAGCAGTGGCAGGCCGCCGTCCTCGACGATCTTAATGCGCGCACCGGGACTCGAGGCGACGTTCGCAAAGCAGAGACACAACAGATGCAGCGCATCCGAGTCGCTTGACTTGAGAATGAGCGTGAGCAGCGCCTTCACGACCCCTTTCGACACCATCTTCTCGTGCAGATCCGAATTTGCGGAGATCTCTGCGAGACTGCACGCGACATCGCGCTGCTCGGTGGGCTTCCGCTCACGTCGTCCTCTCGCAATCAGCTGCTCCAGGGCTTTCGACATACTGCTACTGCTGCTGCTGCATTCAGCTTCTCCTTCTTCTTCTCTCTTGGCCTTGCGGACTTGAGGCAAACACGACAATGAGATGAGCAGACGGATACACGGACGGATGCCTCTCAGTCTTGGGAGATTGATCAGATGAGTGCGTGACTGTTCAAGATCCGAAACTGCTGGGATGCTAAACAGGCAGCACACACAAGTTAAATTGCAGAAAAAACCCTTGGCACTAATACCTTGCATCTTCATATTTGTTTTATCATGTCCACTGTCATGGAGCATAATCGTGCTAAATGGCACAAAGAAACACAGGGGATTGATTTACTCGTCTGCGCCGCCTTCACTGCTCTCTCCTTCGTCACTGACAGGGACCTTGGCTGGTGAGCCAAACTCTTCGCACAAGCGCTCCAAGTGGTACTCGCGGGTGCGCGGGATGTTCTTCGCATACGATGCAGACACCATACTCTCAAGCTGCGGTTGTGCAAAAAAACACAGGGAGAACCCAGTTTAGGCAATAATTGCTTGCTGATGGATTGAGTCCTCAACTTTCAAGCACCTACCTTGGAGCGCAGGAATCCGATCGACGAGTTTGAGATGTGCAGTCTCGCTCCTTGAGAGAGCTCGGTCCTGTAGAGTAGCAAATTGGACGCATTAGTTTTCGATCTAAGCGTGCTATCGCGCTTAAACTTCTGGTTTGCTGATAAATACCACTGGGCGTTTTCTTCTGCAACGCGGTACACTGAGAAGTCCTCGATTGTTCCGAACGACTGAAAGCTCTCGTTCTTGGTGTAGACGTAGAAAATCTGCCAGGAACATGCCACGGACACAAAACAAAACAAGGGTGAGTGGGGATCGTAAACACACGCGAGTTAGTCCGCTGAATAATGCAGACATACTCGGTTTCGCTTGTCCAGAAGAGAGTCCTCGACGTATTCGACAAAGTCGCCGGACGCAAACTGTCGCTTGATCAGGTACGGCGCGTTATTTCTGAACCGTCAACACGTACAAAAACGGCCGTTAGTACAACGGATGCAGCCCTTGGAACAATCAGACTCGCTTGTTTTACGCACTTGAATTGGATCTTTCGGCGTCGGAATACTGCTGCGTATTCGTCCAAGCGGTGCTCTTCCAAGAGCGTGATCGCCAGTAGTTGCGGGCTCTCGGGGTCTGGAAGCGGCTCCTTGAATTTTCTGTAGTACATCTCAGCAGTCTGTCGCATCAACCAACATCAAAGCACACAAAGATGTGATTCATGCCAAATCCTATAGCTAGCACAGTACATCATTTGCATGTGACGCACCTGTTCCAGCGGGAACGGGAAAATCGTCACCGAGTCTCCAAAGCGCGTCGCATCTGGGTTTTCTGGCAAACTCAATTCCAGACGAGGCGTGACCAAGTTGCTGCTATCTTCATCACTTGCGGTGGTCGATGGCTCGACCAGCTGAATGTCGAATTTCTCCAGCAAGAGCGTCGTGGGCGACTTTGCAGGTTCTTGGAGACTCTGCGACTCCACTCGTCTTCCTTTTGCTAGTCTTCGTTGTTGTTGCCGTCGCTGTCTACTGGCGACAGCTGTGCTCGGGCGAAGACGACGGCGCGGAGACGCGATGTTCAACCAGACAAACTCCCCTGACAGCAGGCGCCACGAGAAGATCTGTAAAATAAAGAAGAAGAAATTAATGCACAGAAGTTGGTCAACAAAAGCTAGAGGTGCTGTGCAAACGACACAGATCCTCAACGTACCCGAGAGCGAATCGCTGTGACGAAGAGGTAGCCGAGCGCAAACCAGAACACTGGCGTCAGCGACTTGATGATCGCGCGCGAGCTCTCTTCGCCAAAGTGCTGCGCAATGAGATCGTGACAAAATGGCAGTGCCACTCGGCCCGAGACAAAGAGAAACCCAGCGGCCAGCGCCACGAAAAGCACGATCTGCAGAAAGATCGCGCCGTAAGACGCCGCCTCCACCGGCTGCTTGAGGCGGCGCTGAGGCACCAGAGTACTCTGGAGCTGCTGACGTGGGCGAGGGCGAGTTGGTGCTACTGGTCGTGGATGAACGGATGCCGATGGTTGCTGGCGTGCTGGCGGAGCTATTGTGCTCGACGAGCTTCCCGCTCCTTGCTGCGGTGGTGGTGAAGGACTACGAGGATCTGCTTCCACTTCAGCTTCTGCTTCAGCTTCAATGACTGGCTGTTCAGAGGCGCTGTTGGAAGTCGAGATGGGCGTAGCAGCCTGCTCGTCGGTCGGCATCTTGAAGCTGGGCACCAACTCGATCACCTGGAGCACGTAGCGTCTCTTCGCCACTGTCGGATCCATACCATGCAGGCTCTGCCAACCGTTCCTACACAAATACGGCAATTGCACACAACCCAGTGGCTTAGCGAACGGACACGGGTATTGTAAGTGTATCTACACATAATACGCTGTTGTACGTACCATTTCGCGCGCTCCTGTTGGGAGAATTCAGAGTAATACAATGACATTCTGGCATCAGATACACAAACTACGCGAAGCGCTAGCGAGAGCGCATTCATCATTCACACACAACCACACTCGCACACACTTACCACTGGCTGGAACGCGCCTACGCAAATAATAAGCACACACACACAATCAGGCAGTCAAGCACACACATATGTAAGCACCACTCGGCAATCACACCCATCGTCATGATACATACAACACGTAAGATCCAGACTGCTTCGTCCATCGGTCTTACTCGGCTGCGGCTTGGCGCAGTCCCCCTCGGAGGCCTGCTTGAAGAGCGCGTAGAGCTTGATCTTCTGCGGGTCGCTCACGAACACGCTCCTACTGGCGGCCGCGGCCCGCAGTTCCTCGGCGGCGCGCTCGAACTCGTGCTCGTAGCCGCGCAGCGAGCTCTCTTCTTCGCGGCGACGCTGCGCTTCCATCGTCATCACTTTCTTGTGGCGGAATGCAGAATGATGTTGATACTCTTGATACTCTTGATACTCAATCACCAAAGAAGGAAGGACCAAAAAGTGCCAACCTTTCTTGACACCAAAAACTCTTGATACTCTATACATATGTATACTGTCTTGATGCTATAATGCTGACACTTTTGATACTTAAGTACCGTTCGTGTAGTGGTGGCGAAACTAACAGGTCGAATTTGGACGAGTGAGGGCTAGCGTCGTCCGTGCGATGAGCAGAGCACTCGCGCGCATCCATGGGCTCGGCTGCTCGTACGTGTGGCGTCAATTGGAGTTGGTCACGGTCACTGTCTTGGTCTTGGACACAGGGAAGTCAATTGGTGGAAGCGTGCAGCCACTCTCACGCGACAAAGCTGTCGGAAGCACGCAGCAAAGCCCAGGTGGAGTGGTCCTGGAGACTGCGACAGGAGGATATTGCTGATCCAACGGAAGTCGCAGCTGCCGACTCGAGTCATGACTTGGAGTGTTATTGCGAGAGCCACTTGAACTGGAAGCCGAAGTCTGCGCCTGCGATGATAATAGAGGGAGACCCCAGACTGTCGCGATGCGCTTGAGGAAGGAGTTCATGCTTGTTTTCCTGCCCACGTGCGAGGGGACGGTGTCTGTCGAGCTGGATTGACAGCTTGAAGAAGAAGGCTTCAAAGGCTGCTTCGCTCGAGGCGAGATGACAGGGTAAGAAAATCTCACTCTTCAGACAGGTGCAACCTTGACGCCCCCCCATCGCCAAGCGAAGAGCAGCACTCTATCACCAGGCAGATCGAACGGTGAAGGGTGGGTATATTCAGCGTTCCGGTCAGGTCGAGCAGGGGAATTGACCCTGAGGCGAATCGAATAGTTTCTTGCCGCTCGGTGGTGCGCCAATTGCTGAATGTGCTTCACTTCTGCGAGCGAGCGGCTAAAGTGAACTCGGGTCCGAAAGTGAGGAGGTGTATAAACAAATACCTACCTCTTTGGCCGAACTGGCAGCCCGATCGAGTCGGTTGCTATGTCGCCGAGCCGTGCACAGATCTCGGGATGAGATCACAAAGTCTATGTTTATTCTGGTGTTGACACGCGTGATAAGACCGGTTGACACGTCCGACGCGTGTCATTCCTCAGTTTATGGTAATGTTAGCGACAGGAGCGAAACAACAAAGTAGGCGAGTAGGTCTGGCGTGATCTCCGCCGGCTGCTTTCCTCGGCGTGATGTGATATAAGAGTGTGGAGCTAGCCTTCGAAGCAGAGGCAGTCTATCGGTAATGAGGTTCGAGTCTTCCATTGAGAGTATCCAACCGGAGGGTGGTTCGGATCCAAAGTTGTGGGTGAGTTGCGAGGCGAGTTGGTTGGTCTGCTGATGCTGTTTCACAGTGTGGACTAAAAGTGGGCTTGTACCGATCTGCACTCGCTCACCTCGATCTGATGCGGGGCTGTGCGAGCTCGAAACCTCCGACCTGCGCGTCACCTTCGCGCTCGGCGTCGTGTCTTCACGATGAGAAACCACCGTTAGACAGCGAACATCCCGTTCCTACTACCAGAGTCCTTGTCTGGACGCCGAAAATAGGAATGAGCTGAGCTGTTCACTGGTTACTTCCCATATACTACTGTAGTACCACCTAACACCAAATACACCAAGTTAGTTCCTAGATAGACTTCTCGTCCGACCGACCGAACAACAACTTCTGAACCAAACCCCTAATTTAGACACTGTCTATACGCGCTAAGGGGAAGGTTCTCCTGGATGACACCCGAACCAAGGGGCTGATCGACGCTACACGAACTCTTCTGTGTTCGGTGGTGAGCGAGATCAATCGCAGGTAAATGGCGGGACAGGTCTTAGTTTCCTGGTACGTAAGTAGCAGTCATCCAGACATCAGCAAAGGTTTGCCCTTTGAAAGGCGGTCACTGTGTAGCTGTCTAGTATATTCAGAACCGGATAAAGGGATTTGAACCTGGCCAGCAAATAATAATGCGTCCCAATCGTTTTAGAGCAAAAGAAAAAAACCTTTGACTTGTGTAAAGTAAGCAACGGATTTTTCATTTGCACTCATCAAACTCCGACATATTTATTTTTTGCAGAAATTGTGGAGCAAACTTGGTGGTGGTATGATTCAAACTCTAGTTCTTCTGAGTATATATATCCGCATCACACTTGCGCTGCTTCTTGGCGCTCACCGATTTCTCTCGGAAGAACCTGATGAACCAAAGCGCAAGGGGGTTGTCTGCATTGGCTCTCGTATCGCGCGGTCGCTTCCTCTTTTGCTCTGCTTGCTGTCCACACACGATCTCCAGCGACCGCGTGTGTGTTCAACGTGATGTTTTCCACCACCATCATCATCACCCCCCAATTTTGGGATTGTAGCCAATCAGTTTCAAGAAGTGACAGGTTTTGAGGGCGAGGGTGAGGAGGCGATCTTGAAAGGACGCTGCCACCAACCTTCCCAGTCGGTTCACTTAGCTCACAGCCAAACAGCCAGACAGACACAAGCAACAGACAGGTTCACTCAGAAGGCAGTTAGTTGGGCGTGCGTTTGTCTTCACGACCATCACTTCCTGGGTTTATGATGAAGGCCGTGGGCGACGAGGACGACGCGAGCGACGCCAAGGCGCTGGTGGGTGATATGCGGTGCTAATGTGATAGCTGCTCCTGCGCTATTGAACCAATCGTAGAGACCTAATAAGGTGTTGTTTGTGTGTGTATCGAATGAATGGGCAATTAATAGCCCGGCAGGTCCAAGCTGCGTGAGCCAGCAGATGTGAAGGTACGAGTCAGCAGCTTGTGCAATGACACGCAGGAGGGGGGGATTTTGTCCGTCCTGACGTTGTGGATCGCTTGATGTGCTTACTGTATGGCGGTGCTGCTAGAGTACGTTGGTGTTCAGAATCGCCGAAAAGCACGTGTGAGTGCGAGTGCCTTCAGTTTCCCCTCTGGTGTTTCAGTATCCGACTGGTATGATGAGTACTAACATGTGGTTTAATGATCTAATAGCGCCAGCCATGTGAATGACGATGGATCGGACGCGAAAGCTCTGGGCCGCCCTGGAAGCAGCGCCAATACGGTCCTGAAAGAGTCCAAGTTGAAGCAGTCAGAGGTGCGTCCAAAGATCCTCGAGAAAGTCAAGGTGTCCTCGTCTTCAGTATCAGTATCAGGGGCGACGGAGTCAAAGACTTCATCGTCGACCTCACCGTCCGAGCTGAAGGGCGTCGCGATGTCCAGCAACTCCGATAGCCAACCAGCGAAGAAAGTGCCGCCGCCGCCAGACAAGCACTCGTTGACAACTAACCAGTCTGGGTTTGGGATAGCCGAGAGCAAAGCGGACGGCAGCAGCAACGACACGTCGCTGCATAAAGTGCGCAGCGTGCAGTCGCTCGCGAACGAGATCCGACCCATCTGGTCGCTGCGAACCGACCCGAACGAAGGCAAAGCAGTCGCCGAAGAAGGCACAGCAGACGAAGAAAAGAGCAAGAAGCCAGAGAAGAAGCCCAGGTACATATGTAGTACGAAAGTAGAGTCACGCTTGATTGCCTTGCCATATTGGAGAGGTCGAGTCGTCTTGAGAAGTTGACTGCTTAACGTTGAGCTGTGCTCGTGATTTTTGGTCCATAGTGGCAGGTTCAAGATCACGCTCAAGATCTCTGAGTTGCCGTCTCACGACGACGACGAGCTACTCGAAGCGGCGAATGCGCCTGGAAGTCAGCAGGCGAATAGTCCGACGCTCCAGCTCCGTCCCGCGTCCACTCCGTCGCCAACCGCAGCGTCTTCAACAGGCAAAAAGGGCATCAGCCGCAACTTCGTGCAGGGTCTCGGCGCGAATTTCCAGTTGGATCTGCACCAAAGCACCGAGCGCGTCGACAAACCCTTCGACCTCACCGCTTCGGGGACTTTCAACGCCGTCAGGTTCCAGATCAAATAGAGCGGGATCACGCGCTCGCCCGACCGACTACCACCAGGACTTCAAACGCCGTCAAACGCAAAGAAGCACTTGGTCAAGCTCGGCGTGCTCGGTCGCGGCGCAAGCGGTGTGGTGCACAAGGCTCTTCACGTGCTCTCGCTGCTGCTTGTCGCCGTCAAAGTGATCCTCGTGCTTGAGAGCGAGAAGCGTCGCCAGCTCATCGCGGAGCTCAAGGCGCTCTACAACAACCTGTCGACGCTCTCGGACGACGTGGTCGACCGGAGAACAGTCGCGTGCCCCGAGATCGTGTGCCTCTACGACGCGTCCATGAATCCGAACGAAGGCAACGTGTCGATTGTCGTCGAGTACATGGACGGCGGCTCGCTCCAGGATATCGTCGAGACCGGCGGCTGCAAGTCCGAGTCCGTGCTCGCGAACATCTCGTACCGCGTGCTCAAGGGACTCCAGTTCCTCCACAGCACGCACCAGCTGCATCGCGACATCAAGCCGGGCAACCTGATGATCAACCACTTTGGCGACGTCAAGATCTCAGACTTTGGCATCGTGCGCGAAATGGAAAACTCGATGGCGAAAGCGACCACGTTTGTGGGTACGCTGATGTACATGTCGCCTGAGCGCATCGCCAGCGAGGTGCGTTTGGCTTGCTTTCATAGAAAAGTGTGCTTGACCATGATGGTGGGGTGGTCGCACTCACGTTGCCAACTTTTGGCTCGTGCTATAACTTGACGCGTTTGATCAGGAATACTCGTACAAGTCGGATGTCTGGTCGTTCGGGCTCTCGATCATGACGTGCGCGCTCGGCAGGTTCCCATACTCGTCGAAAGAAGGCTACTGGGAGCTGCTCCACATGGTTCGCAACGAGCCGGTGAGATAATTTATGACGATGCCATGGGGAGTTTTCCGTGCTGGTTCGCCACGCCATGCTGATCATCCGTAAACCTGGCTACTTTTCGTCTTTTACTTGATTTCTTGACAGCCTCCGCAACTTCCAGAGAGTGAGTTCTCGGACCTCTTCCGCGATTTCCTCGACAAGTGTCTGCAGAAAGACCAGAACGAGCGCTGGAGCGTCAAGCAGCTGTTCAACCACGACTTTGTCAAGCACTGCTTGAAAGACACCAAGGAGCTCAGCACGGAACACGGCTACGCGCTCGACGACATCGTGACGTGGATCCAGAACCTGCCGACCATGCAGAAAGTGTGAGTGAGCTGTTGCTGTCACGACTGTCGCTCTCTTCGTACATTTAAAGGTCATCTCGCACTCACCTTTTTCTTTGGTTGGGCTCATCGTAGGAAACTCGCGCGCTTTGCTGAGCAGATTGGGGCCAACCGGCGTCTCATATACGCCGAGTTCCAGCTCGCGATGAACGAGGAAGCGTACTTTGACGACCAGAAGCAGCAGTCCAAGTAGCACGCCAACAACCTTTTTCCTCTTTTCTATCCGAGCACAAACAGGTTAAGCAAGCAGAACCCATCGACACGCACACTTCCACGACTCTCAACACTCAAACAGAATAAACCTACACAACAGATCAAATTAGGTATACATGGGGTTACTAAAATTCGCACAGCTCAAATGCCTTTGATCTGCGTTGTTTTGCTGCTCGGCGGGGAAATACTTAAGTTACTTATCTTTTCAGGCGTGTCGTCCTCTTCGCTTGACTCTTCTCTCTACATCACTGCACAGGCGCCCTGGTCGTCACTCCCCCTTAAGCGAGGAGTCCGGCTGTTTGGTGGCTTGGGCTTGTTCGCATGGTGGAACGAGAAGTTGCGCCGCAGGTATCCGAGCACGAGTCGGTTCTCTTTCCGCAGCAGCTCAAACGACATGGTCAGCGAGTTGAGCTCCTCGGCGGGAGGATACTCCTTGTCCATCACGCGCTCCGTGGCGAGCTGCACGCGGAACGCCGCCTTCGACACGCGCATGGCGGCCACATACGCAGACGAGCCCTTGAGCGAGTGGCTCTCGCGTCGCAGCACCACGTAGTCCATCTTCGCGTACGCCGTCTCGATGCGCTTCATGTACTCTTCGCAGACCGACGCGTACTTCTCGAGCAGGCTAAAGAACAGGTTCTCGTTGCCGCCGCACTGGTCCACACCCAGCGCGTAGTCGACCGGATCGCCGTCGGGGATCACAATGTCTTCCGGCGCGGCGGTCGACGCCAGTGAGCTGGGACTAAAGTTGACCATGTTGGTGGCGTCCACGTCGTCCTGGTTGCTATGGTTCTGGTTGCTGCTGCTTGTGCCTTCTGAATGCTGGTGGTGGTTGTTGTTGTGGTAGTACATCGTCGTGTCTTTGTCGTCATACTCGTACTCGGGCGTGTACGACGACTTGCGCGGGTTCGACATCGTGCCTTCCATGTACGGTGATGTCCCTAACACATCGCGAGAGAGACCAGCAATAGAGTTTAGCTCACTGACAGCATCCAAGTACAAGGTGTTGTTTCCGTTGGAAAGCGAGGTTCTACCTGACGCGTCCGCGAGCTGATCTCGGTTATCCTCCAGCAGGCTGTTGTTGATCGTGTCCGAGATGCTCGACTGGATGCTCTGCCCTTCGCTCAGCGTCGACAGGGACGTGAAGAGCGCATCCGCGTTCACATGGTGCATGCCGCCAGTGTTGTGGCTAATCTTCATGGGATCCTCAAGCTCCAAGTCCGCGATCGCGCGCGTCAGGTCCAGCGCTTCATTGTGCGTCGACGCGGGCACCAGGTTCGCACCGTTTGTCTCCGCGCCGTCGTCCGAAAACACGCTCGGCGCACGGCTCACGATTTTTTTCTGCCCGACGTACCGCACGCGCATCCACTGACGAATCGCAGAGAGCAGCGTCGGCTTGGCTATCGGCTTGACGATGAACTCGTCCATGCCGGCGTCAAGGCACTTCTTGCGATCGCCACTCATCGCGTACGCGGTGAGCCCGATGATCGGTATGCGCGGCAGGTTCATCTCTTCTTCAAACTTGCGGATGTTCTGGGTCGCCGTGTACCCGTTCATGATCGGCATCTCGCAGTCCATCAGCACCATGTCGTACTTGTCGTGGTGCTCCTTATATGCCAGGAACGCGTCGCGACCGTTTGTCTCCCACTGCAGCAAGTGGTTCACTTCCACGCAGAAGCACTTGACCACCTCCCAGTTGAACTCGTTGTCCTCCACGACCAAGATGCGCGCGTGCTTTGGGATCGACACGTCCATGTCCGAGCCGTTGTCCAGGAGAATGCTCGGAAATTTCTGCGGCTCGCCCAAAGACGCCTCTTCCACGCGTAAAAGCACCACCGTGAAGTAGAACTCCGAGCCTTCGCCGAGCTCACTTTCGACGTCGATCGCGCCGTCCATGAGCTCCACCAGCTGCTTGCAGATCGCGAGCCCAAGACCCGAGCCTGTCGGGTTGTTCTTGCGCGTGCGCTCGAGCTTGGTGAAGAGCGAGAACAGTCGCGACTTCTCTTCTTCGTCCATGCCGATGCCCGTATCCGTCACTTGGAAGAGCAGCTTGATGTGCGTCTTTGGGATATCCGGTGCCGGCACCGTGCTACAGGTGATCGTGATCGAGCCTTCGAGCGTGAACTTGATCGCATTCGAGAGCAAGTTCAGCAGCACCTGGCGCATTCGGATCACGTCTCCGATCACGTACTTTGGCACGCTCGGCGACAGGTGCATCGACAGCTTGATGTTCTTCTCGCGGGCTTTGAACTTGAAGATCTCGATCGAGTAGTCCAAGAGGTCCTCGATCTTGAACGGGTCGGACGAGATCTCCATGTGGCCCGCCTCGATCTTGGACAGATCGAGAATGTCGTTGATCAGGTTGAGCAAGAGAGAGCCCGAGACGTACGCCATGTGCACGAACCGCTCAGGGATCTTGTCCAGTTTCTGTTCGCGAAGGAGCTCGAGCATACCAAGCACACCGTTCAGCGGTGTTCTGCAAACAAAAGAAAACAAACAAAGCGATTCCCCACCTTGTCAGCCTAAATCGACTACAGAGTTCACAGATGCGCATCAATACACAAATAAACAAATGAACGAACGTACCTCAGTTCATGGCTGAAAGACGCCAGGAAGTTCACCTTGGCGGCCTCCATGTGCTTCTTCGCAGTGTAATCCTGGCCCACGCCAATCACACCGCGGATGTTGCCGTGCATATCCTTCTTACTGGACGCATTCACCAGCAACAGCAGCGGACGCCCCATTTTCGTTGTCATTGGCAGCTCCATCTCGCCCACATCGATGCCGATCAGTGCTTGGTTCAGCTTGCTCTTTACTTGGAATTGAGATTCGGGGACGATAAACGTGTCCACGAGACTCATACCCGTCACCCCTGCCTTGTGGTACCCCGTAATCTCCTCAATTTTCTGGTTCCATTCGTTGATGCAACCGTACGTGTCCACTCCGAAAATTGGTGCGTTCGCAGTATCGATCAGTCGGAAGTACTCGTACTCTTGCGCGATGCGGTCCGTGATGTCTTGACCAATGCCGACGACGCCCACAATGTTGCCGTGCAGGTCGTAGCGCGGCGTCGCATTCAGCAAGATCTCTATTTTCGTCCCCGGTCGCGTAATGAGCGGGAACTCAAAGTTCGCAGTCTCCACACCAGCGAGCGCTTTCGAGAACACCTCTGCGACGATCGGCCGGAACTCGGGGGAAATGAACGTCTCGACCAGGTTCTCGCCCATGACCTCCGCGGTCGAGTACTGCGTGATCTGCGCCGCTTTCTTGTTCCAGATGTTGACGCAAAGATTCGTGTCGACGCCGAAAATTGGCGCATTCGCAGTGTCGATCAGTCGCGTGTACTCCTGCTCCTGCGCGATGCGATCCGTCAAATCCTGACCGATACCGACCACGCCGACAATCTGTCCGTGTTGATCAAATCGGGCAGTCCAGTTGAGCAGAATGTTGACATTGCGCTCAGTCCTCGTCAGCAACGCCACTTCCGAGTTGGTCGTCTCATCGCCTTTCAGTGCCTTCGTGAGCACATTCGCCACTTGCTCACGGTACTCGTCCGCGAGAAAGTTGCTCACCAAGTTCTTGCCGAGCACTTCGGCTTTCGTGTATTGGGTGATTTCTGCAGTTTTGCGATTCCAAATCGTCACACAGCCGTTCACGTCCACTCCAAAGATCGGCGCGTTCGCTTTTTCGATCAGACGCGCGTATTCTTGCTCTTGCGCGATGCGGTCTGTGATGTCTTGCCCGATACCCACCATGCCGATCACCTTGCCGTGCTCGTTGAAGCGCGGAGTAGCGTTCAGCAGAATCTCCACACGACGTCCAGCCTTG
>JAADVN010000319.1:0-21959 GCA_023335535.1 Globisporangium spinosum | reverse complement strand
TGTCATTATAGACGACGAACTCCTCCTAAACGGGAGCATGAACTGGTCAGAGGCCGGCTATGGTGCCAATGTCGAGAACGTGCAAGTTCAGCGCGGGTGGGAGCTGGTCCGCCCTTACGCCATGGAGTTTGAGCGCTTGTATGAGCATTCGTGGACGATGGTTGTTCGCCGATCGTGCACTTGCGGCGGCGCGAGGAACTCGATTTTCGGGACTTCCCAGTGAGCACAACGCCATTCGCCAATGGATGGATCGTTATATTGTTCATGCTTTACTTTCGTGCTCATTCTAATTACCTGTTTTCAGTCCCAGTATTGAAGAATCTGCATGTGTGACCGTTAACCGTTCATGAGATTGACTTCTTGCTTGCTTTTGCGCCCAATTGTTCGAGTTCCTTTATTTTGTTGCTTGAAAGCAATTTCTATAGCAAAATGGCTTTGATGTGTCTCTTACGTAGCTAAGCGAGGGCCAAAGCTTGGATGTGTGCTTGGATGGAAGCCTGTATGCTCTTGCTTGTCTTTTGTCTTGCAGCTTCGAGCCCTAGCGAAGCCACCGACCACCATCTGGTGAAAGCGCTCAAATAGGAATTGTATCGGTTTGGCTTTCACGGATGAAATACTATCTACCGCAGAAACCTCTAAACTTGGAGATTTGTTTTTGTGCTTCAGGTTGGAAAAATGAAAAACAAATACGTTTTCTAACAACCTTCGGTGTGGAGGGTTTCCTCTTTGAAGTTGGCTTGGGGCAATGTTTATTGACGCTTACTAATAGACAGACAATAGAGGTCATTCCGTCCCAGGATTATGGGAACGGAGGGGATAAGTAAGCTGGTTCTGGTCTTGCCGTCTTGGTCTTGGAATTCGAAGTGAGGAATTGGTGGTTGGGCTTGTGGCCTGGCAGTGAGAGGCTGGCTGCAAAAACCACTTGTCCTGACCAATTACCGATATGAAACCGGTCTGGTACCGGTATCCAGTCCAGAGACTTCAATGGCTGTGTCATTTCAAGAAATACCAAAAAAGAGGATCACCACGATGAAGCGAAGTACGTCGCTGCTGCTGCTGTGCCTGCTGCCACCCAGTGCTGGTTGACTCTCTGGAGCGGGCGTGTGTTGCCATGGCACGGTATACGCAATGCTGTTGCTGATGTTGCGCTTGTGTCTGTGTCTGTGTCTGTGTGTGCAGCGCTGCTGCTGTCTGTGTTTGGCGTGCTGTTCCTGCTCGCGCTGATCGGAGTGATCTTAGAAGCGGCGCTGTATCCAACGCAATGGGGATTGTTCGTCTGTACGTGTGAAGCAGCGCTCTCGTCATATGTGTATCTCGCATTGCGAGTTGACTGTGATGCTCACATGTGAATGTCTGTGGTCGTTGCCATTGCTTGCGGATTGTAGTGTTCCCGTATGTGTTGCTGCCAGTGACCGCAGCTGCTTGCGCAACGCTTGGAGACAGTGAAGACATGAGGTGTGTCGCTGCTGCTACAGTAGTGCTGCTGAGAACTCTATTGGCCATCCTACCGCATACTTACAGAGCTGTCATGTGTACTGTTCTCGTCGCTACAGCATTTGGACGAACTTTGGGTGCTTCTTCGAGTCGTTCTTCTGGGTGTCGGCGTTCGCGGTGCCTTCACTGCTCTACCGCGTCGACGCAGTACGTGTGCCCTGTTGTTTTTGTTTTGTAACCAGTGTCATGGCGTTCTGTGGTGCTCACGATGCTGCGTGTCTTCTTTGCTGTGTGTGTATGCAGATCAATTCGTCGCAGCTCGGGTGGCTGATCTCGTCCGACGTGCTTGTGCTGGCATCCTTCGTTGGCTTGTCGTGGATGAACAGCGACGATGATTGACTGCGGTGAGCACATTCGGTGTATTGAGATGAAGCAGGACAGTTTGATACAAATTCGTCGTGTGAAAGCGAAATTTTGGACAACACCGTTAGGAATGCTGGTAAATGCTGGGTAGAATGATGGTAACTTTTATCTCAATGTTTGCCCTGAGATTCTGGTCTTGACGACGTGCCTCAGAGGCTGGGCTTGCATGTCAAGGCAGCAGAAGTCGGTGGAGGCATTTGTCAATCTGCTGAACCTGAACTCTGGTGTGAAAACCATGAAAATCATTTGCCACACTAACTGAAGAGGCATTAGACGGAGCGCTCATCAAGACGGGAGAATTCAACTCGCGAACAGCATGCGAGCGCACTTCAAGTCGCAGAAATTCCCAGCATTTTCTGGTCATCGAGGCTCCCTTTCCTCTCTGGGGTCGAAGGTAGTGTTCCTCTTTATCAGATTGAAACTGCAGGCAAGGGAGACCCCCACTTGCAAAACCTGCTAGTCTGGATACAGAGCGAGTCTCCGCTGTGTGGTGTAGACCTCGTCAAGCTGGTTGAGCCAACGAACTTGCTCTTGTCCTTGGGCGTTCAAAGCATGTGGGTCTGTTGATGCTGTCTGGATAGAAGCGGTTGAGATGACCGCCCCCTTCGCTTCACAGAGCTCCAAGATTGCTCCAAGATTGCTCCAATGCCTGCCTTGCCTTCGATTGAGCTCTCGATCCATAATCCGCAACAGGTCCATCTCGATGCTTTCCTGCGAAAACCGGGCGTGACCAACCCACCCAGCTGCGATCTTGGAGAGTGTCTGGCTTTGACTCGGTTTCACTATGTCGTGATTGTCACCTGATACAATGGTACAGATCCTTACATAAAGCATGTGCACTTTAAGACGCAGTTTACCGTATTAAAAAGAGGTTTTATGTTTACAATCGAGTGAATAGTATCCATGTGTGTCACGCCGTCAACTCCATCCAGTTTCTATATCTGTCGTCACACGTTTCTCAAATTCAGAGGCTGTATCCGTTACTAACGCCTGCACATATTTTCCTTAAAAGGTTTTAGTCAGTAAAAAGGGTAATAAATTCGAAATCCAGCCGGGCGAGCGCAAAAGAAAGCAAGACGGGGCAGCCACCAGGTCGTGATCACAGCAAGCAACCGCGCCACCCTGAGCCAGCGCAAGCAAGGAAGCATCCAGTCTCCATCCATTCGAGACCTCATGCCCAACGCACATGCCAACGCACAGCTCAACGTACACACAACCAGCCGCTCACATCCTTTGAAGAGGCATCTGTCGTTGTCGTTCTTCTCTCGGCGGCTTGGATCTTCTCGCTTTCTCGCTGGCGTCCGCTCGCTCTCTCGAAGGAACAAGATTTTATATAAAAAGAGCATCTTTCCGAGGAGCTCCTCGGTCTTGCCTGAGTTACGACCATTCGCTCACACTCAACACAAGCGGCACGAGAGGGAACAGATCACTCTCCAATCGACCGCGCAAGCAGCACAACACAATCACACACACAGAACGATCATCGCCACATATCACGCACGAGCAAGAAGACTGAGATAAGATGGACGCGCAGGACGCAGTGACGATGCACATCGCGGTGGGACCGGCGGGCAAAGTGGGCGAGGGCGTGAACGCCTACTACGTGTACACGGTCACGTCCGAGCCGACGAACGCGCCGACCGCGGCCGCCATGGTCGCGGACGTGAAGGACGCCAAGGACACCAAGCTCAAGAAGACCGCGTCGTCGATCGCCGCGGCGGACAAGGACATCGTCCAGGTCGACCGCCGCTACTCGGACTTCCTCTGGCTGCACGACCTGGTAAGGAAGGCTGACGCTGAAGCTCGCATGTGTGGGATGAGATCGCTTACTTGTGCTTCTCTGTATATGTGTTTGTATAATCCAGCTCTCGAAGCAGTGCGCCGGGTTCATCATCCCGCCACTACCGGCCAAGGTGGTCGGCATCCTGCAAGGTCCCGAGTTTCTCGAGCACCGCCGCGCAGGCCTCGAGCGCTTCTTGCGCAAGGTCGTGCAGCACGACGAGCTCAAAAACACCGAGTACTTCCAGAGCTTCATCGAGTGCACGCCCGTGGAGCTGACCGCGATCAAGGCGAAGGTGCAAGCGGCCAAGCTGTCGCCGCCGACGCTCGCGGCCGTGACGCAGAAGACCCAGGCGATCAATAGCTGGTGGGGCAAGGCCGTGCAGCGCATCTCGGAGAACGACAACTTCCGCAAGCTCGCGGCGAAGGCCGGTCACGAGATCACGAACAGCGAGACGATCGAGGACCCGGGCTTTGACGAGCTCATCAAGTACGTCAAGGAGCTGCACAACCAGGTGCGCGTGCTCAAGGCGAAGATCCACGTCGCGGACGTGCAGAACAAGCTCACGGCGGGCTCGTACTGCGACCTCATCGAGTCGCTGCACGCGATCGCGGACATCGAAGAGGCGTACTCGGAGGTGCCGACATCCGACTTCAGCGCCGTGCTGGCGCTGCTGGACACGCGCGCGCGTCAGACCGACAGCGAGCTCGAGCGTTTCGGCATGGCGGTCAAGGACTTCTCTCGCTGGATGCACTCGGTCAAGAACGCGATCAGCGTGCGCGAGGACCGCCGGCTGCACTACCAGGCGAAGCTCGCGGCTAAGGCGAAGGACGCCGAGAAGAACACGGGCTACGAGACGCACTCGAACTCGAGCCCTGTGAGCACTGTCAGCAGCGGCCATAGCAGCGCCAGCTCTGGCAACGGCGCTGGCCACAGCAACAACCTGCACGAAGAGGTCGAGGAAGCGCGCCGCGAGTTTGAGAAGGTGCACACGCGCGTGGTCTCAGAGATCGCGCGCTTCCGCGCCGACAAATCGGCCGAGCTGCGCCAGATGTTCGCCGAGTTCGCGGCGCTGCAGACGCGCAACAGCGTGGAGCTGAACGAGGCGCTGAGCTCGAGCATGACCGTGCTCAAGAGCCCGCTGCCGTCGCGCCTCATGTTCTCCAACTCGTCGCGCTTCCTCTCCAAGTCGTCATCCACGTTCTCGGACGGCGACAACCAGAACGAGGAGCTCGAAGAGGCGCTCGCCAAGATGAAAGTGATGGCGCCGACCGACCCAAAGGTGGTGGCAGCAGCGCCAGTGAACGCGAATCCGAACGGCAAGTCGTACGCGGATGTCAGTCTTTAACAGATGTGCGCGCGCGAACTCTTGTCCTGAATAGTTTAGTCTTTTAATCACCCCCTCCCTCACTTTGCTAACCCTGCAAGAGTGTGTACTTTCACCAAATCACCCAAGTAACATGTATACGAATTTTATTTGAAAAACGTAAAACCATCTTCGACCTTGGTTGTTCAGATCGCTATGGAGGGGCTTCTGAGGTGTGCTGCTGAGGCTACTGCTGCTGCTGCTGGTGTTCTTGTTGGGAAATGGCTGGCACTGGAGCCCGTGCATCTCTTCTCGGAGCCTGACGCGTGTGAACTGTGAACTGGTACACTTGAAGCAGAATCCGAGCCACGCGCGCAATGTCCTCGTCACTATTTGCCAGAAAGATGCGCACGAAACAAAAATCATCAGATTGTTGTTGTTGCTGTTGGCACCGGAAGCTTCTCGAGATGTTCTTCAAGGTAGGATGTGGCCTTGTAATTAATACCTGGTGTCGTAGAGATACCACCATTTGTCTCTGTTTGTAGCACCGTCTTGGTCCTGTGAGCGGAGCAAACAAACACAACCAACCGGAATGCTTAGCATGGAGAGAGAGCAAATAGCCAATTTTGGATGCTACATATTGGCTGCACGAACCTCGACAAGCACGACGCTCGCGATGCGTAGACTGGCAGCGGCGACCACGAATGGCGGCAGCTCCAGCGCGCGTGCGTCAAAGTACACATCCGTCGCGAGCTTGAGCGCGCAATGCGCTGTCGAAGCTGAGAATCTGAACATAACAGCAGCATGGTCAACTACCGAGCATCACGAGACTGCGAGCAAATACGACAAGTATACAGACTTGTGCTGATGCGCGTAGCTGAAGAGGAAGTTGAACGGCATCGCGACGTCGACCTCAAAGCCCAGCACGCGCAGCACGGTCTGCTCCGCGTTGATCAGGCTCATCTTCAGGTTGGAGTATCGCTAGAATATACAAGACAGCCAAAGCGCTGTGCGTGAGGTTCAGCTCCAATCAAATTCTATAAAACGGAATGCAGTGCGCTGCTGTTACCGATCCAGTGCCGAGCGGCTCGTCCGTGTCATTCGCGACCGCATGCACCACATTCGCGACGCTGCGTAGCGTGCGCGGCACTTCACAGCTCTATGTAGTACGCCAAGAATACGTTAGGGACTGACAGCAAGGTGTGGCATTATGCGTTACGTATTCCACAAGAGACAGCCGCACTCACCTTCGTGCTAATGAACAGACACGCGCCGGCGATGACCCGCGCGTCATACTGCGAGAAGCTGTCGCACGAAACAAGAGAATGGAACATTGCGCGCGCACAGATGTGATCTCATATCAGCACCGAGTAGCTACTTTAACTGCAAATATGCTCTGTGACGCGCAGTCAGTCACCTTCCTTCTTTGCGAGAAGAACTCTTGGCAGAGCACCAACGCTGTCAATGTCGACGCCTGTCCACACACATGACACACACACAGGTGAGCAGCTATAAGATGCATCAAGATGCAATACACAAAACTGCTGCTATACCTGGTTGAGCATCAAGCTCATCGCGCACTGCACCACAAACTCGCACATCTCGATGCGCTCTTGGCAGACTCGTTCATCAACGAGTGGGGATTCGCTCTCGCTGACTTTGCCACTTTCGTTGCTAAGCACCACGAGTGTTGAAGTGATCGCGGCAGCTCTACCATGGCCGCTCGACTCGCCAGCGCCTTGCATGGCCGCAGCAACTGATGCACTTACAGCGGGAGGTGCTGGAGACGAAGCGCACGCCGCGTCGCCGACCAAGTGCTGCTTTATTTTCGCAATTGGCTGCAAATTTCCTGTTTTGATAATTTTGTGTGTCCCGACAAAGTACGAATCAGTTAAGAGAGAGAGAGAGTCAATTGTGTCATCTCAAAAAGCAAGGTGACGCATATGCAGGCAGGTGCATGATGGACTCTCTCTCTCTCTCTTGTTACGCAGCCAACCACGCCAGCGCCAGCGACTGTGCTGTTCCTCTCAGGTCGCCAAGGACGCCGCAATGCTCTCGCTCATTGCGATTACCCTCCTCCGAAATGCCACTCCGTCACAGCAGCGCTGCGGCTATTCTTGGATAGCGCCACCAGCTTCAAAAGGGAAAGCTGCATAGTCAAAACCCAAAGCGACTCGACAGCGTGTGCTCAGGCGCACGCGCGACAACAGCAGCTCTGCTCTCAGATAAGGACAGCCAAGCGACGCGACGCCCAGGTCTCCAGGCAAGCAGCTACACACAGCTACCTATAGGAGGCAGACGAGCGAGTACACACACACGTAGGTAAATAGGTGCCAGTACCAACGAACACGCGCGCACACACGAACGCGCCTTTGCAGCTGTCTCTGTCTACCTGCCTCTGTATCTGGCGGGTCGCTAAGGCTCGCACACCACAGCAGAGCGGAACGACTCCACTCTGCACCCGCTCACTGATCGCGCGAGGATCGTCGTCGTTATATGACCGCGAAGGGGCCGAATCAGTACTGCTCCAACTTTCGAAACAGAAGCAGCAGAGTACAAAGCAGCTGGCGCGAGGTCAAAGCACATCGAAGCACCTCGTCAGTCTGTTTCTTGACAGCTGTCAAATACTGTTCTCAACAAAGGATACTGCGAGATACATAATATCTACATTGCAGTAGCTTCTTAGAACTGAAAAGCAAGTGAAAAGAAAGCGCATACATTGTTATGAACAAACAATTTTCACCTGCTTTTTGTAAACTTAAATGTCTGTTCGGGACGATCAATGCGCTTCCGTTTCACTTGTTTTCAGTATTATAATAAATGCACCTCATTTATCAGGTTTTATCCTCAATCTTTAAATGGTGATATTTCGTACTTAAGTGGATTATCATTTTGCCTGTTGTTGCGGGTCTCCAGTTGTTGCGAAGGAAAAAAAGCGACGCCAACAAGCAGCACGAAGCGTGCGATGATGGCGACGATCGGCGCGCAGGTGCCGCCTCCCAACGCAGCAGACGCTCTTTACGCGCTCACAGTACGTTCCACCCGCGACTAATTAGCTCCATGTGTATGCTCTATGCGGTTATCTTAGGGATTGCCTTGTGCTAAACTGTTCTGCTCTTGCTGCTTTTGTTTTTTTGTTTTTTGTGCGTTAGATCGGCAACAACAGCAGCAGCAGCGGGGTGCTCTTTGAACACGAGGAGGAAGTGGCGCGCGATCCGTACTCGGTGCAGGCATGGACCGACTACCTGAAAGACGCAGACATGCTTGCCCCACTAAAGCGATATGCGATCTACGAGCGCGGGATCCACGTGCTGCCGAGATCCTACAAGCTCTGGAAACAGTATCTGGACGAGTACTATGAGACCCAGGTGCGCGGGAAGCGTGTGGATGCGCCAGAGTACGTGCACCTTGTCGCACTCTACGAGCGCGCGCTCGTGCAGTTGAGCAAGATGCCGCGCATCTGGCTCGACTTCCTCGAACTACTGCAGGAGATGAAGCGCGTGACGTTCACGCGCCAGGCATTCGACCGCGCTTTACGCGCGCTGCCGATCACGCAGCACCACCGCATTTGGACACCGTACCTGGCGTTTGTGAAGGAGATCGGCCTCCCGCAGGTCGCCGTGCGCGTGTATCGACGCTACCTGATGCTCGAGCCTGGCAACCGCGAGGAGTACCTCGCGTATCTGTGCTCGATCCGCCAGTACGAAGAAGCGAGTCTGCAGCTCGTAATGCTCATCGACAACCAGAGCGTGTACCCGACGAAGCGCACGACGCACAGCCTCTGGATGCAGCTCTGCGACATGATCACGCAGCACCCCGAGGAAGTCTCGCCGAAGCTGAATGTCGAAGCCATCCTACGCAGCGGTATCGCGCAGTTCACGGACGAAGTGGGGCGGCTCTGGTGCTCCCTCGCGACCTACTTTGTGCGCTTGGGCATGTTTGAGTCGGCGCGCGACATCTACGAAGAAGGCATCCGCACGGTCATGACTGTGCGCGACTTCAGCATGATCTTTGACGCCTACGTCAAGTTCATCGAAGCCATGCTGACCGCCGAGATGGAGCTCGCAGAGAACCCTGACGAAGAAGACGAAGATGAGGAAGAAGAGGATGAAGTGGACCACCAAGCGCAGGTCGACCGGCTGCTCAAGATCTACGAGGACGTCGCGGACCGCCGTCCGATCTTGCTGAACTCGGTGCTCTTGCGTCAGAACCCACACAATGTCCGCGAGTGGGAGAAGCGTGTGGAGTTGCAGAAAATCGATCTCCAGAAGGTGATCCGGACGTACGCGGAAGCCGTGAAGACTGTGGATCCTGTCAAGGCTGGCGGCCGGGTGCACACGCTCTGGGTCAAGTTTGCCAAGTTCTACGAAGAACACAAGGACATTGCGAACGCGAGAGTGATTTTCAAGAAAGCGGCGGGCGTCGAGTACCGGAACGAGCACGAGCTCGCGAATGTGTACTGCGAGTGGGCAGAGATGGAGTTGCGACAGGACAACTTTGAAGAACCGCTGGACGTGCTGCGTGGAGCTTGTGCGGTCCCCCAGTCCATGACCATTCGCCTGCGCAACAAGACGGGCCTCACTGCGAAAGACAAGGTGCACAAGAGCGTCAAGCTCTGGAATCTGCGTCTGGACCTCGAAGAGAGTCTGGGAGACCTCGAGTCGACGCGCGCGGCGTACACGGAAGCGTTCGAGCTGAAGATTGTCACCCCGCAGATGGTGCTGAACTTTGCGTCGTATCTCGAAGAGAACAAGTACTTTGAAGAGTCGTTCCGCGTCTATGAGCGCGGACTGTCGCTGTTCCCGACGTTCCCGTACGCGAACGAGATCTGGCAGGCGTACTTGGCGAAGTTTGTGAAGCGATATGGCGGCACCAAGGTCGAGCGCGCGCGCGACTTGCACGAACAAGCAATCAAGGCAGCCCCGGCGAAGTTCGCAAAGGCGCTCTTTGTGAAATACGCAGAGTTTGAGGAGAAGCACGGCATGCTGCGTAATGTGATGGCTATTTATGAGCGCGCGACGGACGCGGTCCCTGAGGAAGAGCAACTGGAGATGTATGCTGCCTACGTCAAGAAGGCGCAGAAGTTCTTCGGCGTGTCAAAAGTGCGCGATGTTTATCAGCGAGGGATCTCGACCCTGCCGGACAAGTTCGTTGCGCCGCTGTGCTTGAAGTTTGCAGATATGGAGACCAAGCTGGGCGAGATTGAACGCGCGCGCGCAATTTACACACACGCGTCGCAGTTCTGCGACCCGCGACAGCACGAAGCTTCGTTCTGGAAGATCTGGCACGATTTCGAAGTGTCGCACGGCTCGGAGCATTCGTTCTTGGAGATGCTTCGTATCAAGCGATCCGTGGTGGCGCAGTACTCGCAGGTGAATTACGTGTCAGCAGAAATCGCGCCAGTTGTCACTGAGGCACCTTCTGGGATGGTACCAGCGTCGTCCTCAGGTGCAAACGGCGATGCGATGGCAGCGTTGGAAGCCAACTTGGTGGACGCGACTCTGGAAGAGAGCGGATCAAAGAAACGCAAGCTTGAAGCGGACGACGAGGACACTGAAGAGCGACCATTGAAGCAGCCGATTATACAGGTACAGAACGATGAAGAGATCGACTTGGACGACGAAGAAGATGACGAGGACGAAGAAGCAGGAGCTGATGAGGCTGGCGGTGAAGAAATCGAAGAGCGCGCAGTTCCAGAAGCAGTGTTTGGGAGTGCCTTGGCGAAGTCAAGAAAGTAGGACACAAGGCCACATGCAAATTGATCATGGCTAGGATACCGACGTGTTCCGCGAAGACACACACACACGTATGTACGTACCTAGCAAGGTAAAGAACAGCTCAACGTGAAGGAATCTCTATCTGCTGTTGGTGGGGTGAACCTGTGATGTCTCTTTGCGTCTCTGTATGGTTGTTTCGATGCTTCTGATTGGTTGTGAATCCGATGACAGCTGTTGTCGTGTATTTTTACCAGGGCTGGAAGAACAAGATTGTCGGTGCTCAGGCAAGAAGACAATTCTCACTCTCTCTTGTCGGCGCAAAGTCAAGTTCAGCTGTGTCCATGAATGCAAGAGCGCTGCTGGCTGATTGACATAGCTTAGAGCCTTCGAACATAGAGATCGATCCGTACAAGTGTCTGCTGATGAGCGCGAGTCGAGAGCACCTGGAGCGCCAGTCCGAGTTAAACGACCGATTCGTGGGCAATGTGTTCCTCCTCGCGATCACCCGACCAAGCAAGGGACCCACTGTTGGCACCACTGTCTCGTAGCTCAAGCATCTGAAAGTGATCGAGCAGTGCATCATGGCGGAGAACAAGCGCGAAGAGCAACTCGCCAAGTGCCAGAACGACAAGGAGAAACGGTACTGATCGCGGAAGTTCCAGGCGCAGAGGAACCAGGAGCGCAATCTGATTCAGGTGCTGATGCTCGGCACGACGGTCAATGCAGAGCTCGAGATCGCAGACGTGAGTGTGAAAGATGCTTCAGCAGCAGTTCTGCTGTCGCGCTCGCCTTTGCACGTGAGCGTACAGCGCATGACGACCGGGATCACAGCGAAAGTGCCGAGCGAAGACCGGGTGTTTCATAACGCCAAGATCACGAGCGGGGTGCCAAAGACCAAGCCGCACATTCGCAAGAAGTTCACTCTTCCGGATTGCCAGGGCTCGTCAAACAAAGTCAAGCCGTACATTCCGCGACCCAAACTGCTGGACCCATCTTCAGCTCAGAGAAAGTCGCTCATGCTCGACCATGATCAGCCGAGTTCCAAGACCCTCGGAGGGTCTCCACCTCACCGAGGAAGTCGCTCTGCGGCTCCATTGCGCGTCTCGCCACCCAAGTTAAAAGCTGCAGAGCCGCCCGTCAACCTCTCTTCACCTCTATCAAACTCTCCGCTCAAGCAGAATCGCCTCGGACCAGCCAACACGAGCAATGAGTGTTCACCAAAGAAGAAGCACGTGAAATCCAGCACCCGAGTCCCAGGGTTACCGCCATCCAAAGTGAGATTCGACACAGATGAGGTAGGGGACGTCGAGCACATGCTCTCGTTTGAAGGACCGACAAGTTTTCTCGAGGCGCAGCAGATTGCGATGGCGGCTTTCGATGAGATCAAGCCGCATGCTCTTCAAGATCAAGGCAGCTGTGCCGGCAAAGAAGCAACTTCTCAATCTGCAAGAGGCGACTTTGAAGAAGAGCAAGGCAAGGGGGCGATGTCCATGCGAGCCAAGAAGAGTCGACCACACTCTTCGCCAGAATCCCGAGTGAAACCACACGATGCTAGCGACACCAGTATCTCTCATTCTCACTCTACGACGCACGTGAAGCCGGTCAAATTCCTCAAGATCCATGGCGACCAGTATCTCTCGCACGCAGAAGTGGACAATGCACCACACGCTGACAAAGCGCACTTTGAAGAACAAAGTGAGAAGTCCAGCATCGTCCAGGATACAGCTGAGCAAGAGTCTGTAGATGCTAGTGAGGAGCAATGGGAAACCTACGACGAAGCTGCTGAAGATGCCATCTCCACACCGCTGGATGCATCCAACGAAGACGAAATAGCTCTGCGTGAGCATGAAAGCCCAGAGCCGACAGAGGCAGATGCTGCGCCTGAAAGTTCTCAAGGCACTGCTGATATCGAGCAGGATCTCCAGGTGGAAGAAGTGGAAGCCGAGAGTCTGGAGGTGTCCTCCCAGCAAAGTGACGATCACCTGGAGCCAGCGACCTCCAGTCATCAGGAGCCAATGGTAATCACAATGAGTGCGAAGGAATTGGACGGTCAAGCGGAGACGGCGGTCGCAGAAGTACTGTTTGATCTCGTTGATCAGCTGGCAGGCGATTTTTCCGAAGACATGGACGCAAACACAACACAATCGCCTGGTGCTGATGGCAGCTCCGTAAGCAGCTCGCTATCTGCAAGCATTCACATCCAGTCGGCATTCCGCAACCACCAAGCGCGTCGAGCGTTCCGCATGGCACTGTACCAGGAAGCGCTCAGTTGCGGCGTGCTCGGTGCTATGCCGGGCAGCTTCCAGGGCAAGTCCGGCTGGTACCAAGACCCGACGAGCCTCATGGCGTATTACTTCACGATCCTCTCGGACACGGGCGAGTGGAAGCAGAAGATCGTGATCCGCTGCAGCCGCCTGATTCTCACGAGCTACCAGATGCACGAAGAGATCTTGAGCAAGGTGTTCATTTCGCCCTGATATAACCACGAATGGATGGGATGGAATAAGTGGTCAGCAGCAGCCGAAAGTTAAGACAGAGAAGCCATTGCAGGCAGGACACGTGGCATGTTGACGAGAGGAACGCTAGCTTTGGTGATTGTGACACACTTCGTGAGCCATTTGGCGCGAGAGTGTCACCTGCGCGTGTTGCAGCAGCAAGTTTCGAACGGAAGATGCTGCGTCCGTCTTCTATGAGGAGTGACAGCATTGACGACTTCAAGTTACGTAGCAAAACAGATGCACGACCAAAAAGAAAGCCATATAAAATGTGCGCGCATGTCACACATGGAGGTTTAGCTTTTCATCTTGCTTTCAGTATGTGGACGCTCCTTAACACCCGCTTGCGTTCGTTTCTCGGTTGAAAAGAAACAGAAACTGAAGCGACCATCATTCGCGAAATGGCTACTGCCACCGTCCGAGTCTCCAGCTTCACAAAATTTGTGTTCCATGCTCCATCGTCGTTGTTGCGGATTGGATTCATTCACAGAGCGTCTCAAAAGCTTGAGACCTTCTGGTTGTGTCTGGAACACTGGGACAGAGCAGCACCCATTCCGCCACCAGTTGGTGTGTCCCACCTCGTTTTGGGGTGAATGAGGGGGAAGGCTTTGCCAGCGAGCGAGCGTATTTTTATCAGCTCACAACAGAGGCATAGGCGGAAAAAGAAACGAAAGCACAGGCAGCGGCAAGGCGAACGAGCGAGCGAGCAGTGGCCGCACACAGCACACGAGACCTTCGAGAGAGACCGACGACCAGCAGACAGAGAGACTCGGCGATAGACAGCGGCACGCGCGAGGTTCGCTCCTGACGGCCGCTCATCGATTCGCAGGACTGACGAGACGGCGGAAGAATTTTGGAGAAGGAAGCGTGCTCACCCAAGAGCAGGCAGCAGCGACGCAGGACTGGAAATCAGGTCAGTCAGTTGTGCTCAGCTCTGTACGCAGACCATTCTTATTGCCGTGGTAGATTCGAAAGAAGCCGAACGCAGCGCAGGAGCTAAAGCGACTGCGTGCTGCTGCTGCTGTTGTTGTTCTTTTATAGAAAGGGAGTTTGAGAACGAGGGCAAGCGTACGAGGAGAAACGGAAGCTACATACATCATGGCGAGCGAGGCGCTGTCGTTTGGAAGCAGCATCGGAGATGTCGGCGTCGTAGTGGATGCACACGTGAAAGTGGCGGTTGCAGTGCAGCGCAGCACCGCAGCGCCGCTTTCAGCGCCATCGACAACAACACAAGCTCTGTATGAGCGCTCGAATAGCGGCGTGCTAGTACCAAAGTTCGACTATGATGACGACGTCGACGCTGAAGAAGATAATGAGAGCGGCGAGCTAGTCGAAAGTGACGACGACGAAGAAGAGTTGCGGATATACAACGGCTTTGCGCGGTCGTTCTCGACTGGGGAGCTCGATGGGGAAGTGATTTCGCCAACGTCGTCGAGCAGCAATGGGTCCAGCGGCGAGATGTTCCCTCATGCGAAGAAAGACAAACGTGCTGCTTTCACAAAGAAACGATCTTCAAGTGACTCGGGGCGAATCCAAAGCGCGCTTGAGAGCAATGATGAAATTGTTGAGCTTCCCAGGGCGACTGGGAGCTTTGCGGTTGTGCATGGCGATGATTTGGATGAAGATGAAGAAGGCGAGGAGAACCGATTCAAGCTCGCGATTGCTTTAGACTTCGAGACAGACACGACGCCGTCTGTAGGCGGCACTCCGCAGACAGGTCCACAGAGCGCGACGCGCAAGACGTCGAGCAGCTTTTCAGATTTAGGCGATTACGACGATTTCTCGCTATCGGATGCGATCGTAGCAAGTGGTGGAAGTGGAGGCGGCAATGGCACGCCGAATGGGACGCCGAACGGGACGCCGAACGGCATCAACAGCACGTTCTATCCGATCTACGAAGAAGACGCGTATCGCATCATCCACTCGTCCATGGGGTCCGCAGGAGGGTACCACAGTCACGACATGCACAATCATCCAAGTGATCGGAATGGAGGAATGTACCACTACTACAGTCCGCCGAAAAGCGGACGAAGCGGCGGACGAACGACGCCGACCATTCGATTCGGAGTTCCAGCGGATGAGTCGCAGCCGCTGGTTGGATCGATTTACCCGGTGGCGGGCGAGATTCTGCACATGAAGGCAGACAGCGCAGCGTACATCATCTTTTACAAGACCAAAGAGGGCGAGGAATTGGACGGCAAGAGCAGCACCGAGGCGCTGTATTCGTCGTCGTCATCTGAAGAATCCAGCGACGTGATCAACGAGTTTGGCGAGGATGGCGCGATCATAACAACAACAAGACCCCCGCGATCATACGCGTCCCTAGGAGCTGCTGGTCACAAAGTGCAAACTGCAAACTGCTTCACGCGCGATTACACACACCCGACGCGCTCCATTGGCCGCGGGCTGTTCCGAGCATCGACGAGTGTTGGCAGTGCGTTCTTGAAAGGTGCAGCAGGGCTTGTGAACCAAACATATCAGGGTGGCGCAAGCGGCGGTGTGTTTGGGTTCGCGAAAGGTCTCGGAATGGGCATGCTCGGGCTTGGAACGCACACAGTGAAAGGCGCTTTTCGTGGCGTTGGCCAAGTGACGAACCTTGTCGGAGAAATGATGCTGGGCACCGCGCCTCACTTCAGTATCGACGGGACGCTGGTTCTCACGAACTACCGCATCATTTGGATCTCGCAAAGCACGAAAGACGCCATGGAGATCCCGATCTCGTCGATTTTGACGCTCGAGAGCTCTACGACAGCACCTCACGTGGCGAACATCGAGTGTAAGAACCTGCTGAAAGCAAGCATCGCGTTCCAGGACGAGACGACATGCTACCAGTTCTTGAGCAGCATTTGGGAGTTCTACTCGGCGTCGCACTACGTGTTTGCGCACATTCATCACGATGCACTGCTTCGGAAAGAGGGCAGGACTGCTGCTGATGCGCATGTGGAGACGCCAGCCCACAGGTTCTACGATCCGGAAGAGGACTATCGGCGGCTAAAGTTGCTGGATGAAGAGAGCTGGATGCGCTTGTACGACAACTCTGACTACGCGCTGTTCCCGTCGTATCCGGAAGCGTTTGTGATCCCGTCGATCTTGGACGAGTACGATCTGCGGGAGCTGAGCGCGTATCGGAGTGCGAGTCGAGTTCCCGCGGTGGTGTGGCGGCACCCACACACTGGTGCTCTTGTGTGTCGCTGCGCGCAACCGTGTGCTGGTTTGAGTGGATATGTCGTTGAAGCGGACCAGAAGCTGGTGGCGGCGCTGCAAAAGGCGACGAGCGCGTATGATGACTCGATTTTCCATTTCTTTGACGCACGAAGCCAAATCGCGGCAACCGCGAACTCGGCCCAAGGAAAAGGCACGGAAGATCCCCGCAATTACCCAAACTCGGAGTTGCATTTCTGTGATATCGCAAACATCCACGCGGTCCGATCGTCGTACAACTCGCTTTCGTCCGTGTGCCAACCTGGTCAGGAGAAATATGGCAGCGAGTGGGCGTTCCAGCTGCGCAACACGTTTTGGTTCATGCACATCTCTCGCATCCTCGCAAGCTCTCAAGACATCTGTCGGTGCCTGTGCCAAGGCGAGTCTGTCATGGTGCACTGCAGTGACGGTTGGGACCGAACGCCGCAGCTGACAACACTTGTGCAGCTGCTTCTGGACCCGTACTACCGGACGTTGAATGGGTTCCTGCAGCTGATTGAGAAAGAGTGGTGCACTTTCGGGCACATGTTTCGCCATCGGTATGCGCAAGGCGAAGGACCAGGACAGCAGGAGCTTGAAGAGCAGTCTCCGGTGTTTGTGCAGTGGATTGACGCTGTGTGGCAAATTTGGCGGCAGCAACCGTGGGCGTTCGAGTTCAACGAAGCAGTGCTGTCAACACTGTACGAGAACGTGTTTTCGGGGCTGTATGGGAACTTCCTGTACAACTGCGAACGCGAGCGCAAGTTCAAAGAAGGCGAATCACCAACCGCGTCGTTGTGGTATGTGTTGCTGGAGGCGAAGGAGGAGTTCCTGAATGTGGAATACGACAGTGCAAAGAACTTCAACAGCATTGGGCTCGTTCTGCCGTTCTCAGCTGAAGAAGATGACTTGGTGATGTGGGAGAACCATCTTATGTACGCCGATCCAGTGTGCCGAAAATACGAATGATTGTGGTCACGTGTTCTTCAAGTGGATCGTTGGTTGGCAAATGCATGTCGGCATGGTCACTTCCCTGACAAGATCTGCTACAGCAAGCAGACATCACGACAGCATCATTTCGACGAAATCGAGAACCGACACGTCGAATTTGTCCGCGAGACTGTGCTTCTTTCTGAGAGGAGTCGAAGCCTTGGTGAGAACGAGAACGACTTTTGGTGAGGTGACGGTCATGAACAGACAGATGCACTCACATGAACGCGTCGACAACATGCCGGTTCTGGTCAGCAAGGTCTCGAGGGCTTTGCTGAGCTCTGGAATGTGCTGGTGAAGGCGAAGATGCATCGCGTTGGGGGTTTGACGCCTGTTGTTTTTCTAAATCTTCAGTTAGGAAAAGAAATATTTAGGGTAGGAAAGATAGGTTTGATGTTGTAGAAGTAATGAGGTTTAGAGTGAAAAGACAAAGTTGCGTAATGGACTTACATTCTTTGGCGGGCTCGTTTTTCCTTTTGTGCGACGCATTTGAAGCCTGCTGCTGATTCGGTTGAGGACAACCGGGCTGGTTTGTGGCAGACGTCGTGCAAATCGGCGGTATGACATTGTTGTGGGTTGGGCTTGGAACTGTTGGAGTGGTGCCGAGCAGCTGAAAGTGCGGCTGTTCGTATTCCGGATCGTCGTCATCGGTGACAACGGCCAAGACCGCAGACTTCGAGCCATCACCAAGCACTGTGGAGCAAAGGGAAAGTGAGCATCTTCATCTCATTAGTATCATGCTGCAAACAGTGACAACCTCACCATTTTGATGATCGAGCTCCCAGTTCACAACGTCCGCTGCTGCTGCTATGTCGTCCGAGAAAACGCGCAGATTTTGTTCGAAACCACCTTTGCAAGCGGCTCGCTCTTCTTCCCATTGCACAATTTCCATTGCGGCAGCTAGCTCTTCTGATATCGCGAGTTGCTGTTTCTGTTCCTTTCCCCACTTTGCAATATCGGCTGCTGCTCGCTGATCCGATATGGAAAGCCGTCCATTTACAGTGGTTGAGTTTTGAGTCGTCCATTTTGGTGCCGAAGTGACTCCGGCATACTCGTCAGGAGAGATTTCATGCACAAGAACAGGATCTTCGGACGCAAGCTGTTCTTTCTCCCAGTTGACAATATCCGCAGCTGCTTCAAGCTCATCAAGGAAAAGGGACGGATGATTTTCCGTCATTGCCGCTGCGTTTGCTTGGATAGGCTGTTGCTTGAGAATGTTTCTTGAGACTGGATTTTGTCCATCTGCTTGGACGAAATAGTCGGGGATCGCTGTCACTTGGTGCGAGCTGTTCGTTCGATTTGCCATCCCGATTTGGTACTCTCGCTGCGTTGCATATCCACTTTTGCTAGTTCCTGTGCAGAAAAAGAAGTTGCTTCAGACACAAAGAACAAACTACTGCGATAATGCTTGCAAAAAGAAATCCAAACCTTCGTGTTGCGCTTGTACATATTGCTGTTGCTGATGTACGAAGCCTTTTTGGACAGCATTCCCTCCTCCCTGATCGTGCTGAGCGATCGAGTTCACGGGCCTGCTTGCTAACTTCACTGGTGCCGATGCCATCGCCGACTTCCGGTTTCTGCGCTCCAAAGCCTCGCGCCGCCTTTTTTCAATTTGCTGTTTCTGCGCCTCCGTCAGCGTGTCAGGCGAAACTTCGATCACGACTGGGGCGACCACGTCTGGCGTTTTCACCCTCAGCTGCTTCACGTCTTTTTTCTTCACTGACGACGGCGACTTGTACCCATTTTTCGCGAGAATTTCCTGCGCAAGTGACTGCGGTGTATGCTTTGCTTTGTTCTTTTCCGCGTCTATCGTATCATCAAAACAGTCAACTCGCACAGTCGATCACGCGTCTACGTATCCCGTAGTCATGTGAAAGACATACATGCTTTCGCCTTCGCGACCATCTTCTCTCCATACTGCTTCTTGATCTGCATGGCAAACAAAACCGCACAGAACAATCGTCTTCTAGCTCACACACGTGTGCTTTCACAAGCGGAACCAACGCACCTCCTGCCATCTTCCGGCCTTCGCGAGATCGCGCACGTGCTTCTTCTTGGTCGCGAGGTCTGTTGGCACCCCATCTGCAGCATTCGCGCCGCCCGCAGCCGCCTTCTTGGTTGCGTGCTTCTTTCCCGCCATATTAGCTCACGAGCGCAAGTGTCTGGTAAAATGCGGGCTCGAAAAACTCTTCAACCCCGCATTTGGAGCAACAAAGGCAAGTTGAAGTTGGGCTGAAGGACAACTATCTACCTGGAAGCAATTCAAAATCCAAAAATGACTACCGACGTTAGTCTCAACGGAGAAAGCTCAAGCAAGCAAGATACACCACAACAAAATGGGACGAGTTGGTCTAAAATGCACAAGTGTGTGTGCATGTACTCATTCAGTTTATCGCCGGTCTAGTTACTGAGCAGCGGCGGCTTCCGCGTTTTGACCCGGGAAGTCATTCCAGAAGCCCCAGCAGTTGCCCGCGCAGCCCGCGAGTCCACACGTGCGGCAGTGGATCGGACGCGGACGGAGAGTGCACAGCGCTTGTGCCTCTTCCGGGTTCGCGTCGATCGCCTTGATGCGCGCATCGATCTTGTTGATCTGGTTGCGGATCGAGCGGCGCTTGTTCTTCCAGCCCTTCTCGACCGCGAACTGCTTGTAGATCGCCTCCAGCGCCGCCTGGTGCTCGAGCAGCTCTTCGCGCGGCAGGTACTGCAGGAACGTCACGTAGCAGTGCTTGAGGTACTGATGGTCCGTGCAGTGCACTTCTCCGTGACGCTCGCTGAAGCATGAGTCACAAACGAGCACTAGATCGCGGCACACAGAGCACACCTTGCGACCGCTAAACTCGTCGTACGGTGACTTGCACTCGATGCACTGGCCGACCACTTCGCTGTTCTGAGCTCCCATTAAGACTCTACACAATACGCAGCGGACACCCACGCGTGACGTTAGCGCAAGCCCGCACAACATATGCAAACGAGAAAAAAAAACTCATCACTACTGACCTCTTGTCGAAGACAAAGTTCTTGCCCTTGAAGAAGCCGCCGTCCTCGTACGCCTCGAGGTACTTGTGGATGCCACCTTTCAAGTGGTGCACATCCTCCAAACCCTTGCTGCGCAGGAAGTTGGACGCCTTCTCGCAGCGGATGCCGCCCGTGCAGTACATGAGCACTTTCTTGTTCTTCATCTCGTCCAGGCGGTTCTGCAGGAACGCGTAGTACTCGGAAAAGTTCTTCACCTCCGGGTCGATCGCGTTCTCAAAGTGGCCGACCAGGAACTCCTTGTGCGCACGCACATCGAGCACGACCGTGTTCTCCTTGTCCTTCACCGCGTTCTGCATGGCTTCATGGAACTGCTGTGGCGTGAGGTACCCGCGCTCCTCGTCTGACGCGTTCATGTTTGGTCGGTCCACGACGCCACCGGTCGACACGATCTCGCGCACGTACTTGATGATGAGCTCGATGAACGGCGCCGCCGGTGATGCGTGGAAGCTGTGCTTGAAGTCCTCAGACTTCATCGCGAACACCGCATGGTTGCACAGGAACGCGATGTATTCGTCGATGTGCTGCTTGCTCGGGCTCGAGAGCGTGGCGTTGATGCCTTCCTCGCTGATGAGGATGCGGCCGACGAGTCCCAGGCGCCGGCAGAGCGCGTCCTGCTCGGTCTTGGACGCCTCGGGGTCCGCCACTTCCACGTACTTGTAGAAGAGGATCACGTGGTGGCCGCCGGCAGCAGGCGCCGTCGTCTCCGTAGCAACAGTCTCGCCCGTCATGCTGTGCGTCGGTCAGTCGATCAGTCTATCAGTCAATTGAACTGTGTGAATGGAATGCTGATGTGCATCGACTTGGATGGCTGCGGCTTTTGCCGCATAAATACGAATCGATACAAACTAGCCTGTTTATTTTAATACCCCTTCAAAAAGATGCTTGAGTGATAAAAACCTGCAGCATTTAATGACACCACTTTGCCTTTGAGCTCTTTGAAGACGAAAATGGAGGCGGATGAACGTGAAGATGGCGGCAGTCGCTCCAAGGATGGCGACAATGCTGCAACGGCAGCACAGAATTGCGGTGCACCTGTTGCTTCACCTGCTGCTGCTACGAGTGTATCCCCGGCCGCGGCCAGCGCCGCGATTGCGAAGAAGCGTCTGTTGCCCATGGAACTGCGCGTGAGTGCAACAACAACCTCTGCTGGTGCTGGATGGTTTCCTTTTTGTCGATGATGTTGACGCTTATGGGACCGCTTCTTTGCTTGATCTCTTTGCTTGTTGCGTATGCGTATGTGAACCCGCAGAGACGACGACGCGCCGCGAAATTGCTGATTTCAAGCAAAAAAGATGACACCGCTAGTGTGCAGGACGAGCCAGTCTCCGCAGAACAAGTGTACGTTATTGTGGTGATGGTTTGTTGCCACTTGAATCCATTTAGCTGATTGTGTGAGAGATGTCACTATGCAGCTCTATGCAGCAAGCGAATGAACCAGCGCGTGAACTAGAGACGGCTACACATAAGAGGAGTACCGATGAGATTGATGCCAGTGCAGTTAATGAACCGTCAGTAGTCGGCAAAGATGAAGGTGACGAAGATAGCGATGCACTCATCACGAGTGCCACGTCACTGTCCAGGAGCATCTCAACTTTATC
>JAADVN010000318.1:0-21970 GCA_023335535.1 Globisporangium spinosum | reverse complement strand
GCACTCCTAGTGAGCGGAGAAGGACCAGCTGGGTGTGCGCATCGCACCCGAGCTCTGCTCACACTCCAGTACCCGTCTCGTCATGGTGAAGTTTCTTTGTCCGCACAAGCGCGCCGATGCGTTGAGCTGCTTTTCGGCTTGCAGTCGCGGTGCGGGCTCTAGAAATCCGAAAAGTTTGTCTATACAATGTTGTATATTGCTTAATGAATCATCAGGATTTTGTATGCAATGAACGACATGTCGTTGTCGTTTAGGGTGTGTGTGTATAGGTTCGAGATGAAGAGACGCACAAACTGGTAGTCATCGCGGAGAATCTCCAGCGACAGCTGTGGTGGCAGGACCGCTAGCAACGAATTGAAGCACCACGCTTTCATGCCATCCGTGGTCGGTATGAACTTCTCCGTCTTCTCCCGACTTCTCGTGAACGCGCTGTCCAAGTGGATAAACGGCTCGAGATTGTTGGATTTTGCGAATGCCGCTGCACCAAACACGCCGTCAATGGAGTTTATCTGCAAAGTGCCAGTGAGCTGCGGGTCATCAGCGATTTCAACGACGACAGATTCCTGGACTTGAGACGCGAATTGCGGGATTACGCTCCATACAGAAGACGCAAATTGACTACAGAGCGCTTGAAGCGCCTGGAGCTTCTCGTGCGGAAGAGCTTCCACAATGGGACTGACGTGCACTTCCAACTCGCTCACTAGTTCTGGTGCTAATGGTATGCCTCGTTCGACCATGTCCTTCACGCCATCGTGTAGCTCACCACTAATCGCATAAGAAAGAGCCTCTGATGAGCTGAATGCGAGCTGAAGTAGACACCCGACCGGCTCTGCGTTCTTGCCCACGTTGCCAATAGAGCTTGCAGCACTCTCGGAGCTTCCATTCTCGCTTGCATCATGAGCAGAGTGCTTCACATTCGGGTCTCCGTTCTCGTCCGCATCGCCAAGAGAGTGTGCTGCAGGCGATTCTTGATTCAACCCGGTGATCTCAAACTGGATCGAGCTTGGATCGCTATCCACGTCGCTATCGCCAGCCGAGCGCGCCATTTCTCGGTCTTCATTCTCGTCAACTTTGCCGACTTTGCCAAAGCTCTCGGATCGCGCTGCACTTGGGTCTCTGCCGTCATTCTCATCACCAACAGAGCGCTCCACAATCGATTCTTCACCCACATCCACGTCCTCAACCCGCACCACAATGGGGTCACTGTTGCCGTCTTCATCGTCAGCAGAGCTGGCTGTAGGTGGCTCTTCGCTCTCACTCACTTCTCCACAGTGCGCCGTCTTCGCGTCTTCAATCCTGAGCATATCGGCGGCGGAGAGTGGCGGAGTTTCATCCCCATTCCCGGCCAAGTCACTGAGAGTGTGCGCCTCAGTCTCAAAAATGGCTCTGTCGAGATTTTTGTAGCGTGACGAGAGTGCATCCTTGGTCGAGTCGTGAATTACGGACCAGAGGATCACGAGCTCGATCGATGCCCCTGACGAAGCGGCAACTGCAATAGCGTGTCGCAATTCGTTGAGCTCGACCTCTGAAACGCGAGACGCCCAGTACAAGAGCGTCCCCGAGTACCGCAGCTCGTCAACGAAGACTTGCTGCAGTGGAACGCCATCCCGAGCCATGCGCTGGACCTCTTGCATGCAGCTTGCTGGTACATTCTGCCACTGTTCTCTCTCCAGTATGTTGAACAGCACTCCGCCAGCAAATCGCACCGCATCCCTTGGCGTCCGCTCGGCCACCACAGCGTCCATAATCAAGATCTTGGGTCGGTAACGCTGTCGTCTCTCGGTTCTGGAGATCGCTGAGCTAAATCTTTTTTGATCAAAGGAGTCCACTAGCGACTCTTGGTCTAGAGAGAGTGGTGCTACTATGGAGGGGGAATTTCAGACACAATTCAAAGCAGATGGATTCATTATCGCAAGTGTGTAGTCTAGTGGTTTCAAAGCCAAGAATCCTTCATTTATCATTTGATCGCGATCAAGAATTAAAACACAAAGACTGGACTGGGAAGTAAAGAAGACCCAAGTGGGATGAAAGTGGGGAACTTCTCACAGAACTACTCAAAGACAAGTTGGTGGTGTCGTTACAAAGAGGCTGGACGAGATTCGAACTGGAAAACTGGTCAGGCGGTGACAAAAATCGTTCCAACAGGGCGCGTGGAGACGATGATGAGAACTTGGACAACTTGAATAAACAAATTGCGTAGAATAAGAGAGCCGTTGATCTCCTCCCATTTGTCATGATCACCATTGCTTATAAGCTGGAAATCTCGCTTTCGAAAAAGAACACCCGCTCGATCAAACCCACCAGTGAAATTGAATCTTGTTGCTAGACGACGGAGCCCAATTAGAAACGGCGACATCGTGTGCTTCACTTCCGATGATCTTTGGTATAGTCTTCTTGTCAATTCTCTGACAGAAATGATCTACGTGCGGATTTCTGGTCTCCTCTCTATTAGCATGAGTAACAAAAAATCGCACCTCTAAAGAGACGAGGGACCCCCACGCACGATGGACTCTTACCACTCCCCTGAAAACTTGCTTGATACATAATACCAAATCCAGATACTTCTGAGCGCTTCACGCCCATTTCTCTGATTTCCTGCTTTGCCAGGCTGCGTCCTCTTCACACAAATCATTGGGAGGCACAGTTGGTATCTTGGACGAAACTCTGCTTTGAATGAAAAGAGTGTGGCGGCACTCGTCCAGCTCACCTAAATAGCATATTCGAGACAATCGTTACGAAAGCTCTGCTGTCTGCGAGTACGCTCTAGCACCTCGAGCCTACTCGACTGGAAGTGACGAATACGGTCAGATCCGCTGAGAGTGTTGGCGAACTGAACAGATCGACATACCGTTTCGTGTTAAATAGTTTTTTGCTGCATCTATAAACGCAATTTAGAGGTAACATTAGGCTACATTGAAGTATTCCTTATTATTTTCACGTCCAAAATTTCATTTTCATTGGCTGAAAAGATCGATCTCATTTCTACCTTCAAGATTCGAACAGAAGTTGAAGAAACAAACACTAACCACAAAAAAGAAAGCGAAGCGAGAGAAGCAACGTAAGCAGTTCGCACACGCCGTCGCTGCACTCTCTTCTGCTGCTCTTCACGTCATCCACGCGCTGCACTTGCCTGTGTTCTGCTAACTCGTACCCCCTCCCCCGCCCACCCGCTCTCGTTGTGTGCGTTAGTGTGTGTGTTTGCATCACTCGCTGCGGACAGACAAGACCATGGACGACGATGGAGACGAGCAAAGCCGCTTCCTTCAGATTGGACCGCTTTCTGTTGAAGCGAATGCTGGTGATGGGGAGTGTACTGTACGACGTGGTGGTGCTCCGGCCGAGATTGGCGCACAGGATGGAGACACGACAGTGGCAGATATCCATGACGACGAAGAAAGCGACGATGAGGACGAGGTGCCGATGCTGTTAAACGCAGGAAAAGAGATCGACTACGCAGGAGAAGAGGAGCAAAAGCCTGAGCAAGTGGAGACGGTGCAAGAGCGACTGGAAAGACTTGGAGCGAGTGACGATAACGCGCTTCTCAACGCCGTGATGCGTGGAGACGTGGATGACGTCAAGTTTTTGCTCCTGCACGGCATATCATTGCACAATACAAACGAGTCGGGTCAGAGAGCGTTATCCGTAGCAGCGGCGTCCAGTCATGTCGAAGCTGTCAGAGTACTGATCGAGCACGGAGCAGACATGGAAGCAATGGACCACCTAGGGAGAACTGCGTTATCGCATGCAGCGGGAGAAGGCCATGCGGAGGTGTTGCAACTGCTGATGCGACTTGGCGCCGATGTTGAAGCCAAATCCATTGACAGAAGAACTGTGCTATCATATGCTGCAGAACGGGGTCGTGTTGAAGCGGCTCGAGAGCTGGTACGACTCGGAGCTCACGTTGACACCAGACTCGCGTTCGGGCGGACTGCGTTGTGGTACGCTGCAAAAAATGGCAGTGCTGAATTGGTGCAAGAACTGATTAGACTTGGCGCTGACATTGAAGGCGAAGACGACGACGAGCAAACTGCATTGTCGCTCGCCGCGAAGATGGGCCATGCGGAGGTGGTGCAAGAATTGACAAGTCTCGGCGCCGATGTTGAAGCCGCGGATGGAGATGGAAAGACTGCGCTGCTGTACGCTGCCGAAGAGGGTCATGGTCAAGTGGTGCACGCTCTGATTAATCACAAAGCGGACGTTGAAGTCATCGACAATTTCGGAAGAGCTGCACTGTCATACGCAGCGGAGTGGGGCCATGTTGGAGTGGTGCGGCAGCTGCTACGGTCCAACGCTGATGCGCAAGCTATGGATTATGAAGGGAGAACGGCTTTGTCGTATGCCGCAGAGAAGGGCCATGCTGCATTAGTTCAAGAATTGATCAAGCACGGTGCGGACATTGAAGCCAAGGACGATAACGAGCGGACTGCATTGTCGTACGCTGCTGAGAACGACCGTGTCGCAGTGGTTCAAGCGCTGGCGGAGCACGGTGCTGATGCTAAAACCAAGGACTGTGATGGAAAAACTGCGCTGTCGTATGCTGCTGGAAAGGGCCACATTGAGATAATTGAAGAACTGATACGAGTCGGCGCCGAGATCGATGCCCAGGACAGCGACGGACAAACTGCGCTACTTTATGCTGTTGAGAAGGGCTGTGTAGCGCTGGCGCACAAGCTGCTCGCATTCGGCGCCGATGTCAATGTCACGGGCACCGACGGAAGAACCGCGCTGTGGAGTGCTGCTGCGCGGAGATATACCAGACTGCTGGAGCAGATTATTGACAGGAAGGCTTTCGTGGACGCCGCTGCTATTGATGGTAGAACGCCATTGTTGTATGCGGCAGAGCACAACCATGCGGACGTAGCGCGAATCCTGATCAAACATGGCGCGTTTCTCGATGCAGCGCTGGATTCGAGTCCTTCTCACCGAGGAAGCGAAACGCCGCTAGTTGTTGCCGGCCGCGCTGGTCACTTGAAGATTTTCCAAGATCTCGTTCAAGCTGGCGCGTCAGTCAATGTCCAAAGTCGAAAGGACGGAGAAACTCCGTTGATCTCAGCTGCGAAGTGGGGTTTTTACGCAGGCGTGCAGCTTCTCATAACGCATGGAGGTCGTCTTCGCCGCCAAGACGTGTCTGAAGACGAGATACCACTGATCCCTGGCACGTTGGAGAAAATGAAACACCTTTGTGTCGGCGCGTTTGAGTTCAAGCCGATGTGCTCTTACCTCGTGGAGCGGCTGTTGGATATTTGCGCACTACTTCAACAACCATATGCGACTGATGCGACCGAGGGTACTCTTGTTTCGTTTGCCAGCATCATCTTTCGCGTTTGCACGCTGCTACTCGAAATTGGCAAGGGAGCGAGCCCTCTGTTGCGATTGATTAGGAGCCGTGCGATCACGAACAGAATTCAAGACTTCCATGAAGAGTTGGGGCACTTCACTCGCTTGCTTTCCTTGCCACCTGGTGATGACAACTGGAAAAGTCATTCGAACGAAGCTCAAACCTTGCTTTTGAGTCGTCTTGAAGAGCAGCTCAACACGGATGAAGCACTGCTAAACGAGTGCGATTACGAGTCAGCGAGATTGGAGACAGCCGTGCTTCTTCCATATGAACTACGAGCCCGCGCTCAAGACGGACATCAGCCAGAGCTGCAAGAAACGCTTCAACGAGTGCTAACGCGCTTTCTTCGAGTGTGTGAGATTGAAGAAGCACCCGCTGTTCCAGAGTGGTTTATCTCTCTCGACGACGTTGAGTTTCACAGTTGGAACCTCGTCCGAACGGCGGACTACATTAAATTCTACGAAGGCAAGTGGCGGAAGACCGATGTGATGATCGAAATAAGTGACAACGTTTACGGGGATCAATTCGAGAATATTGCATCTCAATGGTTCCGGCTGAGCCATCCAAATGTGGTCAAGTTTTTCGGCGCAAGCCACATCAAATCGCCCAGATCTCCCAGGTTCTTCGTCTACGAGCTAGAACCAAAAGGAAGCCGACTTCAAGAGTTCCTGCGGATAGATTCCAACCGCGCGTCGACGTGGAAGTGTCTACACGAGGCTGCAGTTGGACTACAACATCTTCACAGTCGGGGGATTTGCCACAACTTTCTTCGGAGTGAGAGCTTCATCTTCAGCTTGGAGATCACCAAGTTATGCGGCCTACGCCACGTTGATACTCCGTGCTTGTACGGCAAGCGGAGCGGGCTGAACTGGAGATCACCGGAACAACTGCTTCTTCGTGACAAATGGAGGGGTGCTCTGACTTGGGGGTCATCGGAGCAAATACTTCCAGACAGTCCGCCCGCAGTGTTTGGTGCTTCTGATATCTATGCGTTTGGCATATGCATCTGGGAAGCTCTGACACTCGAGCTGCCGTGGAAAGATGCGTCCGTTAACACAGTCAATATTGAAACGAGCGTACGCCAAGGGAAGCTTCCAGAACGCCCTGAACATTTCCGCGATGCCGAGTGGGACTTGATCACGAAAATGTGTGCCGCGGACCCAAGTGAGCGCGTAAAGATCACCTTGGTTGTGGATCAGCTGAAGCAGTTCGCCCTCGATGAAGGCGGCAACAACGTGCGGTTTACTGCCAGCGGCGTTTCTGAGGTACGCGTACATGCTCTCTGCAGATCTGCAGAAACCAATACAGTTTCTCAAACTGTATGCAACCCGATAAACTAACCCCACGATTTGTTGTATTTTGTGCTCTAATCTAGCCCGTGCGTGTGAAGAACCAAGCCACTGTGCACATGGTTGCTAAGTTTCGATCGATCCAATCGAAATGTGCACGACTTCCAAAAGACCAGTGGCTGGTTTGCAAAGTGCGTCCAGCTCTCGAAGTCATCTTCACGCTTCTTCAAGAGCGCCAAGATTCGACACTAGCAGATGTCGAAGCTGTCAGGTTCATTGATGTATTGACCCGAGTCAGGAGATATCTGCGTCCCCCTCGCACAGAGAAGTCGGCATACCAGTTGGCAAGAAGCTGCAAAGTTGCTGAGTCCCACCATGTGGTCTGCTCCAAGCTGGATCGCGTGCTGGATATGTTGGGTATCTCAGAGAGCGATCCGATTCGTGCGTGGAGGAGACAAGACAGCGAAGTCGAGCAAGCGACCCAAACGGACGGCAACACACCCGCATTCGATGTTCAAGAGGCAAACGAAAGCTCAAGTGCTGTCACGGTAAACCACATCGGCTCATTATCGTCGAACCACCATCACGAAGACTGGACACGGGCTGGACTCGCAACATGGAAAACAATGCCATTCTGGTACATATCGCTGCGAGACATCTTGTTCAGCGAATCGGACAAGATTGGGCAAGGAGCGTTCGGAGCAGCCTACAAGGGCGCCTGGGAGGACACCCGAGTCGTGATCAAGTTCATGGGGTATGAAGAAGACATCGGGACCATATCGACGGATCTGCTGCTGCACGAAGTGCGCGTGTGGCACCGATTGAACCACCCGCACGTGCTGAAGCTCTACGGCGCGTGCCATAGAGACAAGCGCTACTTCGTGTGCGAGTTCGCTCCCAACGGCGAATTGACCAAATACTTGAAGAAACCAGGCAACGAGTACTTAATATGGCAAAAGCTGTATGAAGCGGCCCTGGGGCTTCAGTACTTGCACGAAATGGACGTCGCCCACAACGATCTGAAAGGCGATAACATCATGGTGGGCATGGACGGCAATGTGAAGCTGATTGACTTTGGACTGAGCTGCTTGGTGAACGAGGCAGAGGTCCAGATCGACATCAAGAAGATCGGGGCTGTGAACTGGAGATCGCTCGAGTATTTGGCCGGCGGGCGACCATCGTTCGCTTCTGATGTGTACTCGTTTGCGATGTGCATTGTGGAGGTTGTGAGCGGCGATATTCCGTGGGGGCACCCGATGGTTCCCGCTCAAGTCCGTTTTCAGTTGAAAAAAGGTCACATGCCCGATCTCCCGGATTGGGTGAACGAGAAGCAGCGCAACCTGATTCAGCTGATGGCAAAAGCAGATCCATCCGAGCGCGTGAAAATCGGATACGTTGTGGACAAGTTGAACGAAATTGCTCAGGACAAGAGAGCGAATATGGCGCTATAGACAACTCGGAATGAGAGCAGAGCTGTTAGAAAAATAAGCGGATACGAACTTCTTTGTAAGGCTTATTCAATGTGTCGTTGAATTAAAAATGGTTCCATCTTGGCTGCAAAGTAGAATATCTCATACAGAAAGACGTAAAGAGCAGTACTTGCTACTCTCGTACACAGTTGCTTGGCTCGCTTGTTTTCTCAGTAGGAAGGAAGTAGGGAGTGAGTGAGAACGCGTTTTACATGATGGCGATCAGCTGCTTGACAATGGTGTTGTAGAGCGCGGCGTGCACGCTTTCGTTGTGCTTGGCGAGCTTCCGGATCGACTGCGCCAACTCGCGAATCTCGGCATCGAACGGCGCAAGCGATGCATGGACTTCCATTTCTGTCTGCTCGGCGAACTGTGCGCCTAGGATCGTGTTGTACACGCGCTCGGAGAACAGGTTGAACACCGGGTTCGATGTGCCAAACGCGCCATGGAGACGCTGCTCAAGCGCTTTCAGCTCCTCTTCGTACGATGAACCGTCAGCGGTTTTCTTTGCTTCCAGTTGACGGATCTCCTGTACTGCTTGGTCCACAAGGTGCGCACCAGAGATGCCAGGAGAAAGCAGCAAATCTGTCAGTTGCTTGCCCACGTGTCGACAGAAATCGCGCGGCGCTACGAGTCGACGGCGCATCACATACTCCTGCAGCACGACAAGAAGGCTCGAGATGATCGTGATCCGATCCATCGAGTCGCGGAAGCCGCGAATGCGGTCGACGTCGAACCGGAACGATTCGGGCCACAACCCCGATGCGCCTTCAATGTATTTCCCCAGCAACGCCATCATGCTGTGGCGAAGAAACTTGGAAAATGCAGACGAGTCGTATCTCGCCATGCGGTCTTTCTCCTCTGACGACAGCGTCGCCCAGTAAGCTTGCATCTCAGTCGCGAGCCATTTCTCCGTCATTTCAAAGCGCACACCAGCTGAAAGCTTCTCGTGCAACTTCTTCTGTTCGTACTCGACACCGCGGCGCTGCAGATACGAACCTAGCATCCCCATGTGCACGTTCATGAGATCCACTCGGATATCCTCGATCTTCTTCAGTGCAAACGCCAAGAAGTCTACCAACAGTCGTACTGGTTGATCTGGAGTCTGCGTTGCTACTGATCGCAACTCTGCAAACTTGTTCTCGAAACTCACGAGGAACGCATGGGTCGATTCATTGCGCGCAGGCGCTTCCGCTCGCAAGATCGTATGCACCACTCGCTCGCAGCGCATCTTGATCTCAACGAAATTCTCCTCGGGATTCTGCATCAGCGCTTCCAGTACACCAGGTTGCAGTGCAACATTCACATCTTCGACCAGTTCTGGACGCATACCGACCACCGTCGCAAACTGCACGCGGAGCTCTTCGGTGTGCGCAACAAGCGTCGCCACGCCGTTCGCAGCGACGACTTGGTCCCAGAAAGCTTTGATCATGGTGTCGCGGATTCGCGACGCCAGCGTGGTGCTACCACCATCTCCAGCCATGGCATCGTCCTGACCTTCGAGTTGCGGGATCTTGAACTCCGGGTTCACGATCAGCTCGTGCACGAGCTTCTCGTCCGACAAGAACGACTCGATCTGGGCTGACGGCATCTGCTGCTGTTCACGGCTAACGTCATTGCTGTTGATGGCTGCTGGTGTTTGCTCCTGCTGCTGTTCGTGCTGCTGCTCTTGCTGCTGTTCGTGCTGCTCATCGTTATCCGACGCGTCTGACTCGGAGCTGTTCATGTGCGTATCCTGGTCGATGCTTCGCTCCACCGCTTCCACGCGCAGCAGCGTGTCGTCCTTGCCGATCACTTGCGCCAACGCGCTCTTGAGCTGGTTCAGCTGCTTCTCGGTCTGAAAAACCAGCTGATGCACGCCATCACCTTCGTGCGCAGTCTGCTTCGCCAGGTACCGCTTCTTCATCTTGTAAATGTCGTGGTACGAGCGCAGCATCTCGGCCGCGAGTCGCTCGGCATCACGGTCTTTCCATCGCGAGAACGACTCAAAGTAGAACGCGAAATGTGCTTCCAATCGCGCGACACAGGTCTTGAGTTCACGGGCTGTGCCGTCTTCCAGCAGCACAAAGATGCGCAGCATGTCCTTGTACGTCACTTTCGCAGCGTACGCGAGGCGGTCACACTGGCCGGACTCCATGATCTCGCTTGGATGGAACGCAATCATCCCCGCCATCAGCAGCACGCGGAACGACGCGCCTTTCGTACGCGGACTAGCGGTTCCATTGCCGTTGCTACCCTCTTTACCAGGCGACTGGTTTCCCGCAGCGCTGGGCAGCAACACGCGCAGCACCGACTGCGCCGAGCGCGCGAGCTCACGGTCCTGGAGCAGCATCATGCTCTGCTCAAAGCCCTTGGTGGCGATCTGTTGCCAGCAGCGCACGACGCGCTCGACGTGCGCTTTGATCGCGTGCAGCGAGCTGGCATTCTTGCGCGCGTCCACGTGGCGCCGATACCATCGCTGGATGAACTTGACGCGCGCGACGCGATCCTTGACGGACTCGACGCTCTGCCAGCGCTGTGAGAGGCGACGCACCATCCGCTGGGTCTGTTCTTCGCGTCTGCGCGCGGCCTCGACGAGCTGCGCTTGCAGCAACGTAAGCGCTTTCTCGCTGCGCCTTTTCTGCACCTCTTTCACCGTCGCAACTTTGTTCTTGACCTGCGCCACGCGACGCTTGCAGAGTTGCTGCGTGTGCTCCAAGTTGGCTCGGCGGCGCTGTCGGGCGACTTCCACCTTCTCACGGGTGGCTGTGCGCACGCTCGAGAGCTCTTCACGGCGCTTGGCGTGCTGTTCACGTGCTACTTTTTGCGCATGCAGCACGCGCTCGCGGGCGTTCGTCTTGCGTTGGTGCTGCTTGGAGACGCGCGCTTCGGTCGCGCGCGCGATGCGCGAGTGGATCTGCGCCGCGAGCTGCTCGTTCGGGTCGCAGGCGGGCAGTGAAGACGACTGACAGGAAGACGCCTGCTGCTGCTGTTGCTGCTGCTCGTAGGCGCGCGAGCGCGCTTCGAGGCGCAACTGGCACTTGCTCTTCTGGTTCACCATGAAGAATGGGGAATGCGGAGTGGAGTGGCTGGGAGGTGCGCGCTTGGTACTAAATCGAGGACTGACTGAAAGGCAGGCAGGTCGGAAGGAATTGATTGATACTTTGGTATTATGCAGCAAGACTTGCTTCTTGTTGCTTGCTGCTGTGGGTTGCTTGCTTTGTTGTAGATGGAATGGATCCATGTGCAAGGACGCAAAGAGAACAAAGAAAGTATCAACACATGGGGACGGAGGTCACGGCGCTACTCGGGGTGTTGACGGACCTGATTAAGAGGTAGAATATGAGGAATGTTGCTCCAACGTAGGGGTGACACTCCGTCCGAGGAAACATGGAGAAAGAATGCAAGAAAAAGTGGAAAGGGTGCGACTAGGGGACGGAACATGCGACCTGCGTTGGCGGGAACTCTTGTAATGACAAACATACAATTTTGGGATTATTGACAATACAAATCAACTAAACTAAATCACTTTATGATTTAAAGAGGTTACTCTATTGTGATAAAGGGGATTGAACTTGTGGAGAACATTCGCAACTTCCAGCGCTGTGATTGGCTGGTTCTACATCAGAAGTGCAAAAGTGGACGACAAACAGCAACAAACGCAAAACAGCAACGCAATCACCAGTTGATGATCCTGAAAGGACGCGAACTTGATACCTTTTTGATACCAATTTGATAGCCACCATCCAACTCTGATCACAACTCTCAGTGAAGACGATATCTGCTAGCTTGTTGGATGGAGATTTGGATGATGAGTGAACCTCGCAGAGCTGGTGCTGAGAACGGCACGTCGGAGGAAGGCAGACACTTGGACAGCAAGCAATTCCACGAGTTGCTCCAAGGTGTACCTTGCTACACTCACTGTTTTGCCGCTGTTTGCGTGGAAATCGCTGGTTTCCTGGTTCATGTGGCGTAGTTGCCATTGGTCGAGCACGTTTCCCCAGCGCTCCTGCGGCTTACATATATACCATTAAGGGATTAGAGAATTGCGCGTCATAGAGCGAGTACCTGGCCTGAAGAGGATGGATGGATCATTCGAACGATCCAGTCCAGATAGATGCATTTACCAGAATTCGCACTTTAGGAAGGCAAAATGGCTCGAAGACATAACAGGTGGTGCTCAACAAACTCACGGTCCTCCGAGCACCCTACGCCGTCCTCGTCCAAGTTGAAAAGTGTGCGCTAAACCGTCGGGTTTTGCATCGTTGGCACTCGAAGCAGTCTCTTGAAGATACACCGGACACGAACCACTGGGTTTTGAGTCGCCTGTTCACGTGGATCATGGTAATCCAGCACCATGGTATTGAAAGACCCATCGATGACACTACAAATTAAGTATGAAAAGTTAGCTGCAACTGGCCATTTTGCCGACGAACTTGAGCCTTAGCCACGAAAATGAAATGGCAACGCTATCGACACAAACAAAACGCATCCGCGACGGCTCACGATTCTCACTCACTCACTCGCGACTCACGACTCGCGACTGCCGCGGTGCTCTTGGCATATCCAAAACACCTCGCGATGACGACCTGTGTAGCTGCAAGTTGGGCTATTCATGCCAGAGGCCGTGATCCGACGGCATCGCAAACCGCAGTATGTCAGTCTGTCCCTCCAGCACAAAGATATTCGCGATGGGCACAATTCGAGTGTCTGCTACTGAAGAGATGATCCGCTGGGTCCACGGGTGGTACTTCAACGACGCAAGCTTATAGACGCTGCCACCTAACTCATCCGACCAACACGGCAGGTACATTGTTCGAAGCGGCTCGACTGACGAACATTTCACATGCTCAAGCAGCGCGAGTTTGAACGCTTCATTGGCCAACGGATCAACGGGGTTTCTCTGTTGATGTCCATCGTGAGTTCCATGATGGTACCGAAGAGCTGCTCCTCGCCGTTGCTGCGCAAGACGTCTCGCAGCAGGATTTTCTTCTTTTTCGTCGCCTCTCTCCATTAGCGCCATAAGCACGAGTATTGATTCCTTGATTGCTCGTTTCGGTTCTCGTGGCTTGTGGGTTTCTCTCCTTTTTCGGAAATGGCGAGGGTGTTGAGGGTGTTGAAAGGTGGTGTGTAGGTCCTGTACAGGAAGAGAAAACCATCAAAATCAGGGATCGAATGATGGGCATGGAGGACCACGCAAAAAAAAGAGGTTTATGGGTTTCCTCTGTCTCAAAACTGTCAATTTTTGTTATCATACACACTCTATTGTATTACATTTTAACCAATCAAATGCATATCTTGTCATTGTCACAGAAAATGTTCCCATCGTAAAGCTCAACATCAAGATCGACGACAGAGGGAAGAATTCCAAGTCGCCGCATGCTGACCTTGTGCGTCTGTGGCAGCCTGCAAGAGTCTGTGCACGATCTTTGAACTGCAGACTTTGAATGAAGTAAAATCGCTCTAGATCTAACACGTTCAGATCGGGCGACTGAGGGGACTGGTATTCTACAGTGGTGTCTCAACCGTCAGCAGATGTAGCTTCCAGAAAATCGGCATCGGCCACTGGTCAGAAGGTCGTGGTGCAATCGATGTAGGGGCTAGCTGGTGCTCTTTCTCGGACGTGAGGCAGGTGAGAGCTGGCTTCTTCTTCTATTGGCCCAGGATTCAATCAAAACGTAAGGTAACAAATGACCACGCGAACGAAGTGGACAAGATTCAAATACAAGACGGCCCCCGACATTTTCTTCAACTGAATGCGTGGGATGGGGTGCCAATTGGATAGTTTGGCGGTGTGGTAACGAGCGAGTATAGCGCCCCAACTCAATTACACGAGGTATCCATGAAACACACAAGCGCACACATGGACATTGAACAGAGTGTCTGTTTGGCTCGAGTAGGATGTGTGGTCTCACATCCGCACTGATACGGTTGATACTAATTCGATCTGCCAACTTCTTCCTCGGTGCAGAAATGGAACCTCATCTGTTCGTGGAGCCCCTCCAGATTGACAACAAATAAGCAAAGGGTCCACGTATGGCTAACGGCCGTCGTTTAGCTACTGGAGGCTTAGCTGCGCTACCAAATGCGCGGAGAACACATTTACATGTTTGACCTATTCTCGCCAGGGGCTGTTCGCTACCGGAGGAGTCGCGAAGACCAGGATCTGCGTGTGGGGCTTTGACTCGTAGACGTTCGCAATGGGCAACACGTTCAGACCAGCGGCTTCTCCGACCGCGGTGACGTGGTTCATCCATGGATGCGTCCTCAAGAGCTCAAGTCCCATGAGACTGCGGCGGTACTCGTTGTTGGCGCACAACAAGCACGACGATCCCATCGGCTCGGCTCCTCCTGTGCTCGCGTACTTGAGCAGCGAGTGCTTGAATGCTTCAACCGTCAGTGGGGTAGGCATCGGAAACGGAGGTGTAGGCACAGTAGCGTCGATCGCGCCAGGTTTGCTCACTTGGTTTTGATCCTGAGTCGCGTTGGCAAGCGCGATCGCCTGCGTAAACTCGCTGACAGACTTCCACTCGAAAACCAGGGGCCGCTCCTCGTCGGTGTTCATCGCGAGCTCCAGCACGGTGTAGAAGAGCTGCTCCTCGCCGTTCCTGCGCAAGACGTCTCGCAAGAGGATCTCTCCTGGACCGCTTTCAACTTGGGGCATCGTTCACCGGGATCTCTTGCTACAGCTTGCTTGTGTGGATGCACAGAGAGGTGTGCGCGTTGCTCTGCTCTTTCAAAAATGAAGCGGTTGGCGTGAGTGGTGTGTGTGAGGGAGGAAAGAGCGTTAGCATCGCTTCTCATGGGAGCGACAGGACATCTCAACTGTGCGTCTAGAGCCACTGCGATCATCGAGTTCCCATTGTAGGTGAGTCATCACCACCTCTATTAATTACATTTCCTCGTCAGATATCGAAATCCCTCTGCTCTCTTCTTACTCTTGCTTGCTGACGGCCTTGCTGGACTCGACGAGCGACTGGAAGATACCATCTCGCCGGCTGAGCAGCTCCGCGGGTGTGTCGAACTCGCGCACCTCGCCGCCGTCGAGCACGAGGATCTTATCGCTGTCCAAAATCGTCTCGATACGGTGCGCGATGCAAAGCACAGTCTTGTCGCCGCCGCCAAAGCTCTCCTTGACGGTCAGCTGGATGAGTTTGTCCGACTCCTGGTCCACGTTCGCGGTCGCTTCGTCCATCACGATCACTTTGCTCTCGCGGATCAGCGCACGCGCGATGCAAAGCAGCTGGCGCTGCCCCACCGACAGGTTGTCGCCTTTCTCGGCCACTTCGTAGTCGAGACCTTTGCCCCAGGCGCTCACCATGTCGTGCAAGTGCACTTTGCGGAGCACCTGCCAGAGCTCGACGTCGCTCTTCTCCGCAAAAGGGTCGAGGTTCATGCGCAGCGAGCCACTGAAGAGCATCGGGTCCTGCGGGATGATCGTGAGCTTGGCGCGCAGCTGGTGCACCGTGATGGTCGCAATGTCGACGTCGTCAATCACTACGCGACCGGACGTACACTCGACGACGCGGAAGAGCACGCTCATGAGGCTGCTCTTGCCCGAGCCCGTGCGCCCGCAGACGCCGACTTTCTCGCCGCTGGTGATCGAGAACGAGACGTTCTTAAGCACAAGCTCGAGGTCCTCGCGGTAGCGCATCGTCACATTCTCAAATACGACAGCACCGGAGCGCGGCCACTCCTTTGCCAGCAGCTCGCTGTTCGTCGACGCGCGGGTGTGGCCCTCAGCGTCGAGCGACTCGTAGTGCGCGATGCGCTCAAAGCACGTCATGATGTTCTCCGTCATGGTCACGAGCGTCGTCATGCGCTGGAAAGAAGACGTGAGCTGCGCCGCGTAGGTCAGTCCCAGACCCGCGACCGCCGCTCCCAGACTCTCCTTCGTAGCAACGGCGAGCAGCGCAACGCACGTGATGATCGACGACACGAGCCAGTCCGTGCGCATCGCGAACCAGCGCGAGGACGACTGGAACGCGAAGAAGAACTTGGCGTTGTGGTTGAGCAGCTGCTCGCACTTCTTGGAGAAAAACTCCGTCATCTTGTATGAGCGGATCGTCTCGATGCCATGGATCGTCTCCGAGACCAAGTTGAGGAATGGTGAGCGCGTGATGCCGTCCAAGCGCTTGAGCTCACGCGCCGACGCCTGGTACACGCGCGTGACGAACACGAACACAAAACCCAGCGGCAGGTACAGGATCAGCACGTACGGGTTCGTGGCCGCGCACACGAGGAACGCCGACGCGATCTGGAATAGGTAGAGCAGCATCCACATGCTGAAGTACGGCAGCGGGTTGTCCACCTGGTCGAGGTCGCGCGAGAAGCGGTTGAGCACGCGGCCGACGGGCGTGACATCAAAGAACGTCGTCACCGGCGCGCAGAGCACTTTCCACATGTACTTGAAGTGCAGGTTCGCCGAGCAGCGCATGCACATCTCCGTGTAGAACACACAGCGCGCGAGCACGAGCGCCGAGGCGAACGCCACGAGCGCGATGTACACGCCGAGCGCAGTCTCCTGGCTCATACTACCGACCTTGTCGTTCGACCATTTGCTCAAGAACCAGTCGCAAAAGAAGAGCGCGACCTGCGCGAGCGTGAAGAGCAGCAAGATCGTCGCGCCCACAAAGTAGCCGTTCCAGCCGCAGCAGTCGAGGTACTTGACGTACGTCTTCCAGTTGACCGACCCGACGAGCCGGTCCTCTTCGACAATGAGCTTCTTCTGCTGTGGTGGCTTGCCAGAGTCTTTGCTATTGTCTCCAGACGCAGCGTCGAGGCGCGAACCGGCAGCCACCGCTTTCTTCGCGCGAGTTTTGTCGTCAGATGCGTCATCAGTGGCTGTGGTCCCATCATCACTGCCACCAATGTTCGCAAAGAACTCGTCGTCAGCGTCGTCAACTGATCCGCTCTTGGCCTTGCGTGGCGACTGCGCCAGGAACGGAAATTCGTCACGCAGCGTCTGCAATGTGCCGTCACCGATGATTCGCCCACCGGCCATGACGAGGATGCGGTCGGCGTACTGCAGGAAATGGTAGTGCGAGTTGAGCACCAGCAGGCGCGTCTTGTCCTTCGCGAGCCCATTCAGTCCGTCGGCAAACACCGAGTTGGCTACGTGCACGTCGAGTGCACTGAGCGGGTCGTCAAGCACGAGGAAGTCGCACTTGCGCACGCGGTACATGGCTCGTGCGATGCTCACGCGCGCCTTCTGGCCACCACTCAGGTTGATACCGCGCTCGCCGATCTCGGTCGCGTCGCCCTGCTCGAGCATCTCAAAGTCTGGCACCAACTGACACGCGGCGACGACGCTCTCGTAGTGCTCGCGGTCAAAGCGCTCGCCAAAGAGGATGTTCTCGCGGAGCGTCTGGTTCTGGATCCACGGTTGCTGGCTAGAGTACGCAAACTCGCCGAGCACGTCGCGGTCGCCCTTGGTCTGCAGCATCTCGCCCAGGATCGCGTTCATGAGGCTCGACTTGCCGCTGCCGACAGTGCCGACGATGACAGTCAGCGAGCCGGGCGCAATCATGAGGTTGATGTCCGACAGGTTGGGCTCTGAGGCGTTGTGAAGCCACTGGAAGTCGGCATTCTGGAGCGCAATGCGCTGCTGTTGGTGGCCTAGAGACCCTTTCTTCCCACTGCCCTGTGGCTTCTCGTCCACTTCGTCGGCGATGAGAAAGTCCGAGATGCGCTGGGTGGACGCCGCAGCCTCGGAGACGTACACGGTCGCGTTCGCAAAGATGCTGAATGGCATCTTGCAAGCATTGGAGAGCGCGAGGATCACGAACGCTGTTGCGACGTCGAGCTCTTTGCCCAGTATCAAGATGTACGTGAAGAAGCAGACCGCGTTGAGGAACGACGGCGCGAGGAACATGAGCACGGCGTTATAGAGCCGCAGGTAATTGTACTTGCGCATGAGCGCGATCTCATGGTCGCGCACACTGCGGATCTTGTCGCTGATCGAGTTCTCCCACCCGTAGAACTTGATCACGCGGATGCCCTGGAGCACCTCGTTGGTCACTTTGACACGCTCGGCGCTCACGCTAGCGATCTGCCGTCTGTAAATGCCCACTTGACGGGACGTCGTGAACGCCAAGTAGATGATGAGTATGATCGTCCCGGCGCCGGCAAGACCGACGTACACGCCCATCTGGGTGCCAATGAGCACGCACACGATCGTGAGCATAATGGGTGAGATGATGCTCCAGAGTCCGATGCTATACGCCTCGAGCAACCGCTCGCTGTCGACGCTTGCGAGCGTCACGATCTCGCCCGAGTTCATCGTGCGCCGCGCCGTGGCGGAAAGTCGCAGGATCTTCTGGTACACGCTGTTGATCACAATCATGCGCGCGTTGCAGCCGGCGCGTGCGGTGAGGAACATGCCCGAGTTGATCGCCACGGCGCCACAGAAACTGATCGCACCGAGCACGAGCGCGAGTCCGTACCCGGAAGAGATGCCGAAGACGTTCTCCTTGTCGTCGAGATACTGGAGGATCGACTTGATGAGCATCGGCTGGAAGACCGTGAACGTCGCGCTGAGCAAGTGCAGGCAGATCGCGAGCGACATGGTGCCCTTGGTCGCGTTCCAGAGCGCGACATGGAAGCGCGGCTTCACTGGGACCTTGCTGTTGCCACGAGTAGCATTGTTAGCATTCGCGTGGTCCGCGCGTTCGTGCTCGTGCGTCCATGCGGTCTCGAAGCGCGCCTGCAGCGCCTGGGACTGGTCGACCTTGGGCAGCTCGTAGACGCTGTGCTCCTGCAGCGGGGTCTTGAACCCACGCCAGAGCAGCGGCTGGATCCACCAGATCGTCGTGAACGACAGCCAGTTGGCTGTGTCCAGCGGACTTGCCTGTACGGCGTTGTTAGGCTCATGAAGATCTTCAAAGGCGACGACCGACTTGCGCTGCGCCGAGTCGCGTGGCGTCTTGAGCTCGTGGAAGCTCCCGTGAGCCGCAGTATCGTCGTCTGGCACTGGTGACGGTGCAGCTACTGGTGGCGCATGATGCACCAGCTGTGGACCGCTTTGCTCACCCATAGTGCAGGAAGAGTCCTCGGGTGTGTGTGAGTGTGGTCTCTTGAGTTCTTGATTGCGAGTGCCATTGGATCAGCGATCGCTGGTGAAGCACCGCGAGTCGTCCAGTACCGCCTGCCTGCGGATGGCTCGGCTTGTTCAACCAGAGACGACTCTCTCGAAAGGACGAAAGGGGATGGACGCCATTTACACACATCACGCTCAGGTGTGTGTCATAAGTGGAGCCACGGACGGCTCGTCACGACCCATGGTTTATTAATCGAGGTACGATTATGTATACAAAAGTATCCATAAGCTTCTTGCTGAACGAGAGAGCTCGCTCGCTGGTTGCGCCAGTTGCCAACCCCTTAGCGTCTCTTCTCACACGAACGAGATCAACACTTACAAATTCAGACTCGAGGTTTGTGGAAATGGACTTCCACCCATGGACTCTGCGGATCATCACTTCTGCGAACGCTCGAGCCGTGCTCATCGCGAACGTCTTCGTGCCAAAGAAACAGTCAGAAACGCGCGCGTTCATGATGCCGAAGTGACAGAACAGCTTCTGGGAATAGCAAAAGCAAAGCAGTTCAGAGACGGCATTGGGCCCCTGAACAGCAACCCCGGATCCGCGTTGACCGGCGCCTCGAAGCCCAGCGGCTGATGACCCAGAGCATCCGCAAGAAGTTGCTCCGCTACGGCGCGAAATCTGACGGCTTCCTCGGCGTCCAGGACACGCTCTTTAACTTGGGCGGGGACGGCAAAGGGTACCTGGACGAGCGCGTGTTCGCTGAGCACTTCCTGCCGCGCTTAACGTCGCCACTGACGCAGGCAGAGACCGAGTTCTTGCTCATGAACATTCGCATGCGAGGGGGCGAGAAAGACGGCGTTGATCAACAGCAGCAACAACATGACTCTGGAGATAAGAAGAAGGCAGGCAAGTCGGGAAGACGTTAGCATCGACTATGAGCAGATGGGTGTGATCTGCAACCTGGACAGCGATGTCTCTCTCTTCCGACAGTGGTAGTGATCGCTCAGCCAGTGACACAGGTATCGCTGGATGTAATGGGTTGCCAATGAAGGCTGAAAACAACAGCAACAGCGCACAGCCGAACCTCGGAGCGGACTTTCTCGCTGCGGAGAAACGGGTGCAGACGTTTCTACGTCAACAGTTGTAGGCTCCAAACGGCGACAGCAGTAACAACGGCTCTGGGATATACGACACGCCTCGGACTTTGTTCACTGGTGCTGAGCGATTTTTCGAGTACGCCGAGGAGAACGATCGGAGGAAGTCTGGCTTTCTTCGTGGACAAGGTAGACTTTGAGCCTTCTGGCTCAACTGCAGCACAAATGTGCTCGCCGTTTGTGTGGCTCTCTGTCAGATTTCGAGCGCATTCTCAAGAAATGCAATGTGGAAGTTTCTCCTGCGGTGCTCAGCTCGGTCCTCTCGCGGTTCCCACGCACGAGAGGAGGACTCATTAACCACACGAGCTTTCTTCAGTACGCTTGAAGATATAGTACGTTGTCTCCTAATGCCTCGCATCGTGGCTTACAGACTTTCTCCTTTGCTGCTATCTAGCCGCTACGGTCAGAACCCGCAGTACTCACACGAGCGACGCAAGCTCAAGCGATTTCTTCTAGGTGCGCTGCCGTTATTACGGCCCTCGAGAGCCGAATGGAGTGCGTTTCTCAAAGACCGGTTTGAGAAATACGACGTCAAGCTGCACAAGGTCAAGGGTGCCGAGATCCCCGAGCGAGGTACTTTGTTTGCTCAGTATAGCGTTCTTTGTCTCGATGACAGTGTTATCAACCAGGCGAGACGTTTATAACCAACTCTTGTTGTGTGCGTGTTGTAGAATTCCTACACGTACTCCGAGGGAAAACGGGTCCACTAAAGCTCTCGGCGGAGCAGGCGATCGAGGTCCTCACGCTCTTCCTCGCAGTCTCGCCGAGTAGCTCACCAACAAAGATCAATTATACCGAGTTTCCTCGGTTCATCCAGGAATTGCTCCCCAAGTTCGGAATCCCCAACCAAGTCTGCAACGCACGCTGCATCAGTGCCATCACCGACGAAGCATATTGCTGTAGATAGTCACAACGCAAGTTCGCCATTGAGATCGCCTCTGAAAGCGTCTGCAAATAGCGAGCTACCTGCAACCGAAGAAGCTGCTACCGTGGGGAACTACCTGATATTTCACACCACGACGCAGGAGCGCGAGAACTTTGAGCAACTCATGGGTCTGCTGCACAAGTTCCACAGTAAACTCCCTCCTCCGATGTTCTCAGCTACAGCAGCAGCACCAGGTTCACCAGCAAGATCGCCATCTAAGAAGTCAGCAGCTATGGCGTCAGCAATTGTCTCCATCGAGAACGGCGTGCGGGTCACTCTTGGCGAGAAGCTGCGAGTTCAGATCCAATTCTCGACCGAGTGAGAGAGCTTGGAGGGTCGGCCAAACTCGAAATAAGGGCCCGAAGGATCCGAGCAAATCTGTGAAGGCAGAGTTCGTATCATTTCCATAATCCAAAAGAGATTTCTCTCCCCTATTTTGTAGTCAAAGTTTATAACCTTTGGCTACCGTATTCCATATGACACAGAGTGCAGTGCGCGCCAAAATCTTAAGGACGTCTTTTTTTTCACGAAAATGTAGATTTTCCCCTCAATTTTCACTCTCCAGCGCTGAAATCCTCAGATATGATAGAAAACATGTGGGACGTGCTCATGGCGAAAGCACAACTTCATTTGACCACTTGGTGACCACGTCTTGGAAAATATACATTTAAAGAGTGCGTCATAAACATAAGGACAGGTGAAAATAGAGCACATAGGGGGCGTTCAAGGCTTGATTACAGCGCCAAAAGACTCGGTTGGGGACTCAATAGCTGT
>JAADVN010000317.1:0-21975 GCA_023335535.1 Globisporangium spinosum | reverse complement strand
TTTGTGGTGCATTATAACCAGTTTTTGTGTTTTACAATGTTTTGGAAAACCTGTACGTTTCACAAAAAAGCACAGGTATGCAACGCAAATAAGCACTGTTTGTGGCTCGAAAAATAAAGAGAGCAAAGCCAAAGCGTTGTAGAGATAGCAAATCGGAATGAGGGGACCGTTCAAACCAGCAGGCGCTGTGGTAGTAGCTACGAGCAGTGTCAGTGACTGATCACATCGTGCTCTCGTCGAGCGCTGCACGCACGCAGTGTGGGCGCAGCTTTGTCTTGTAATTGGTGAAGTAGCTCGAAATGAGTTCTTCACACGTGGACCACCAATCTAGATGATGATGTTCTTGCTGTTCGTCAATACACGAACAGTCCAGTTGAAAGACCCGTCCATGAAGATCTTCCAGTCGACGAGCGCGCACTTGTCATGCGCCACGTGACTCTTCTTGTTGTTGACCTTGATCCGGATACCAGTGTCGAAGAGGCGTTACATTTGGGACCATTGAAGATGCAACGTGTTGCGGCTCGTGCCGATCCGCACTGCTACCCTGCGGCCATTGGCAGCAAGAACGGCAGCCGCGATGTCCGGATAGGTCAGCATGTACATGCTGATGTCGATGCTTGCCGTAGCAAAGTTGAGATGCTGCAGCAAGCGTAGTAGCATGGCCTTGCGGTTGTGGTTGGGAACAGGAGCACCTCGATCGAGGGCGGTACGTAGGACAACATGGCGCCCGTGATGTTCACAGTGGTCACCTGAGCGCGCTTGATCTCGTTTGCGGTCAGCGCGTATTCGCCCGTTGGGGGCCAGGGGAAGTCGCTTGGTGCGCTGCCTTGCGAGCATGCAGAGAAGCAGATACGTTCAAGGCGAGCGCGACATCTTGGACGTCCAAACGAGTTTTCAGACAAGGTGATTGTAAGGTGCCACGACATCGTTTGTCAAGATTTTCGGATCGGCGCATGTGGTGTGATGCGCGCAGAGCACACCTGAACTGCCTGTGCAGTCCTGTGAGCACACTTCCTTGCTCACAGGTGAGACAGCTTCTCCTCGCCTTGGGCTCCGATTGTTCACAAGAAGCTCACATAAAGATGCTCGCACAACAGAGCACTATTGAGCACTGTCCTGGCGGTGAGCGCACGCACCACCTGCGCATCGCACGATTTACAGCAGCTCAGCCAAACAGACCTCATCGGAAAATGGCACTTGCTGATCCCCTCCCCCTTTATTGAGACGCCTCGCTCAAAAAGAGTGCGCCGCTGCATTTTGTTCAGCAAAAGAAGCAAAACTTCCAGCAGCTCCACCGCTCAACCTAAGACAAGTGGAGATAGCAATTTGCTCTTCTTTGGCGAGACGTCGGTACCACCATCTTCACCACCTTCGCTTTCAAGCATCGAAGAATCCGTACAATCTAAAAACATTTTACTAGCAGCACGCCAAGGTCCACCGAGCGCGGCAACATACTTGCAGTATCAGTAAAAATAGTAGTACTCTCTTATGCTTCTTTTTGAAATAGTTTTGAATTGAAAGTAACATATTATTTGATGTTTAAAATAGCATATTTAATACAATATAATTGACGAATTTATGTCAAGGTTCTCAAAAGTCAATCAGATCGTTCCATTGATCTCCAGTGAGCCAACTAAATCGCTCTATTTGTTGTGTTTCTTTGCACGGATAAAACCCAAAACAACAGCGCTGCTGTTTTGGGTTTTGTCCGTGCAAATAAACACAACAAATAGAGCGATTTAGTTGGCTCACTAGGTGGCTCACAAACGGAATGATTGGCTCGCTGAATTACCTCTAACCCAATCAGATGGTGGCCCAAAAATTACATCATAAATACACCAAAATATGCTATAACATAAATACACCAAAACGTGCTGCAACGACAAGCTCACATCTGAACACCCTCCGGCGTTGATCACTAGCTTCATCTGCATCATCATCCATCAACCATGGCGGCGCTCGCGAAGCAGCCCGTGAAGGAGCTCGTGGTGCTCGGCGGCGGCATCTCCGGCCTGAGCCTCGCGTACTTCCTGCGCCGTGCCATCCAGCAGCAGCAGACGCAGACACAACAGCAGACGACGCGCATCCACGTCGTGGAAGCTGCGGACCAGGTGGGTGGCTGGGTCCGCACGGCCAAGCGCGACGACTTCCTCTTTGAAGAAGGGCCGCGCGGCTTCCGTCCGTCGCGCAACGGCGCCGAGATGCTGCGTCTCGTTGAGGAGCTGAACCTGCAGAGCGAGATGCGCGCGGTGGACGCGGCTGCCAAGTCCCGCTACATCCTGCGCAACGGCCTGGTCGAGGTGAGTCGAACGACTTAATTACGTAGTATCACATGAGACTATCGACTGAACCTTGTTCTTCTGTGCATGGCTATACTTCTTTAGAAATTACCGTCGAGCATCCGTGAGATCCTGTCGTGGCCGCTCACAGCGGAGCTCATCAAGGCCGGCGTGCACGAGCTCTTCACCAAGCCCAGCAGCGTAAGACGACATGCCCAACGCGCCTGCTTCCTCATGTTATGGCTCGTGGTGCAGCTCGCGATAAGCGTCCGCGTATGCTAATCGTACGCTTGTTGCTGCTCTACTGTATGTCCACCGTGTTCACAGCTCGACGACGAGTCGATCTACGACTTTGCCGCGCGAAGATTCAGTCCGCTCGTGGCGGAGCGGCTGCTGGACCCCGTGGCCTCAGGCATCTTCGGCGGCGACATCCGCCGCCTCTCGGTGCGCTCGTGCTTCAAGATGCTCCACGACATGGAGCAGCAGAGCGGCTCGGTCGTGCGCGGGATGCTCTTCGGGAAAAGCTCGGCGACCGACACGCTGCTTGACGGGTCCGCCAAGTCCGAGTTCATCCGCAACTACGAGCAGTCGGTCAGCGTGAGCTTCCAGAATGGCATGTCGTCGCTCATGAAGGCGCTTGCAGCCGACATTCAGGTAGGTCTTGAACGCCGATGTGTTGCTACTGACGCCTCAATCTCGTTGCTGACTCACTTACACTCGAATTTGTACAGAACGATCCGCTCTCCGAGATCCAGCTCAACACGAGAGTCGTCGCTATCCACGCACACGCCTCAGGCTCGTCCAGCCCTTCGTTTACAATCACGACCGAGAGCAGCAGCACCACCCCAGGTTCCCAGCAACGACAGCACCAAGAAGAGATCCACGCGAGCCACGTGTTCTCCACTCTGCCGGCGTTCCAGTTGGCGCCAGCAGTCGAGCAATCGCTCCCTTCGCTCGCCAAGGCGCTGCAGGAGATCCAGTTCGTGCCAATGGGCATGGTCCACGTCGGCTTCAACGAGAAAGTGCTCTCGAGCGACGGCTTTGGGTACCTCATCCCGTCCTGCGAGGGTGAGAAGGTGCTCGGCGTGGTCTACGACTCGAACGCGTTCCCGTCGCAGAACGCAACTGGTTCCCACAATGCACAGACCCGACTGAGCGTGTTATGCGGCGGCGCGCACTTTCCCGAAATCGTGACCATGGGCATGGACCAGGTCGAGCAGCTCGCGCGCGACGCCGTGAAGCGCCACCTGGGGATCGCGAAGGAACCAGACTTTGTGCGCGCCATGATGCTCCCGAACTGCATCCCTCAGTACCACGTCGGCTTCTGGAAGACGCTCGAGCGCATTGAAAGCCGGCTGGCGCCGGGGATGCGTCTCGGTGGCAACAGTTTCTACGGCGTCGGGCTCGCCGACTGCGTCACGCGCTCCAAGGAACTCGCGCTCGAGTACGCCAAGACGCTGGCGTGAGAAAGTGCGCGAGTGAACAAGCTGCGTGCGATATAAGCTGGCTAGTGAGAGATATGGCCTTGATGAATGATTCAAGAGAGAGAGAGAGAGAGAGAGGTTTGTTGGTTGGTGTGATATTGTCAAAGCCATTTTCAAGGTCCTGCGTCTCTGTTTGTGAGGGCGATTGCCTATTTATACAGATGAAGGCGGAAATTAGATATGCAGCCGAAAGAGAACGAAAAACAAGCTCAAAGGAAACGGTTTGCTGCCTGCTGCCTTTTCATCGAGCGTGCTTGTGCTTTGATCAGCGTGTATGAGAGATAGGCATCATCACCATTCTACCGAGCTTCATTCAAGCCAAGTCTCGAGATGTCGTGCCTCGTGCCAACGCGCGCGCTGAACTCGGTCTATGGTACGAAGAGCTGTGCTTCTCTATGATGATCGTCATCTCACCCCATCTAACTTTGTCTCTCTCTCTTGACGTTTATTGCATGTAGACCCTGTCAACACAGTGTCGAATTCCGAAGGCGGGTTCTCCAAGGGCGTGTATCGCGCTGGCGGCGCCAAGCAGCAACAGTCCACCATCACGAGCACTAGCGACAACAACAACAATAACCCCTTGGAGGGCTACGCGATGGTCGGTGGCGCCGAGCGCATCAAGTTTTTTAAACGGCCCGTGCTCCCGCATCTGCGGGCCGAGCCGCCCGAGGTGCTGCTCGCGCCTGTTGCAGCAGTGCCATCGTCCACTGTGAAGAAGCACCACCTGCACAGCGATGACTATGACAATGCTTCGTCATCTGGAACGCGTTCTGTGGGCATCCAGATCACGTACCGCGACTCGGACGCGCAGACCGACCCGTACATGCCGGACTATACGATCAAGAAGAAAGGCCCCGCAGGCACCGACGAGAGCCCCGAGATCCTGAGTCTGCTGCACTTGTGCCACAACAAGGGGCTCCCTGCAGGCCAGGCGGAGATCGAGCTGATCGAGCGCAACCGCAAGAAGAAAGTGTTCGAGGCGTCGCTGCTGCCGATGACGGACGAGGCGAGTTTCCTACTGCGCAAGGTCATGATGGAGGTCCAGGAGAACCGCGAGTGGGCGTACCGAGAGGCCAAGATCGACCATTGCACGAACAGCGCATCGCGTTGCTCAGGCAGGTGTTCCAGGAGCGCGACCAGGAGAACGAGTCCCTCGCCGAGCAGCGTGTCGAGGCGCTCCGTCAGAATCTCGTGCACGAGAAGGAGAACGACGTGGAACGCATCCCGCAGGAGCGCGTCACGTCGCTGCGCAAGCTCACGGAGAAGCGGCAGCACGGCTTTGAGCACCTCACGGCGTCCTCGGCGTCATCTCCCAGTAAGCGTGACATTATCAGCGAGTACTCGGATTTTGGCTCAAAGGTGTACGCGCCAGTGACACGTGATGGGAAATCGGGCAAGATCGACATCTTGGAGGTCGGTATTGGCAAACAGCAGTACAAGCAGATCGAGCAGCTCCACGAACTGGAAGCTGCCGTGCCCGCGCGCATGCTGGTGTCGTCCAAGCTCAAGCCAGCGGAGAAGAGCATGCGCGCGGCGAAGGAGCGCAAACAGGCGGCGGTGGAAGTGCATTTGCTGAAAATGGAGTCAATCATCAAGAAGAGCAAGGAGAAGAACAGCGAGGACTCGTCGTTGATGCTGAGTCCTGGTGCCAGTTCTCCATCAACAACTGTCCCAGCCAGCTTCAGTCCATTAATGCGACGACGCAGCCAGCACCAAGCACAGATGATGACGCGTTCGCCGACACCCGGCTACGCGCTGCCGAGTGATGAAGACGAGAACATGGCGGACGCCGTGCGATTGCTGCAGAAGCTCATCAGGGGACGCGCAGTGCAGAACATGATGTTCGAGGGCAAAGAGCGCCGTGCCGAGCTCATCCAGGAACTCCGGGCGAACGACGAAGCCGCGAAAGCAACAGCAGCCAGCGATAGCAGGAACAAGAAGCAACATCAGATTGGAGACGAAGGCGCCCAGGTCGCGAGCTCCACTTTGGCAAAAGCAGAGGATGAAGTGGTCTCGGAGATGCTCGACTTCCTCTACAAGGAGCTCGATCGGTCTAAAGAGGTCGCCAAGATGCGCGAGTTTGTCGAAAAAGCAGCAGACGAGCGGCGCAGAAGAGAGGTCGAAGAAGGCGGGCGGCGGCAAGCAGAAGATTTGCTCCGTGAACGCGAGGACGAGGTGTTCCGGCACATTGAGCGCGTGCACCAGGAGACTGCGTCCGACTTCATCCAGGATATCCTGCGCGACGTGACCCAGGAACAGGTCCACGTCGCGGCGATGGACGAGCTCGACGTGATGGCGGAGGGTAGTGTAGCCAGCATCGTGACGCAGCTCGAGGCGACTTTCAACTCGGACGAGGTGATCGTGAAGGAGCTCGTCACGAGCTTCCTGTTTCCGCAAGTGCAGCGCAGCAACGTGCACGCGCAGGAGCAGAAGAAGTACGTCTCGGCAGCCCACTCGGTGCTCACAGAGGTGGTCAACTGCATGAAGTTATAGGGAGGGGGCAGACAGGAAGTCTCTCGTTCTCTCAAGGTAGGTTGGGGCTAATATACTGCGATTTTTTCGATATGCACTTGGGGGAGTTCATCATGAAAACCAATTTCAGATGAACCAGTACGCCAATGTCCTATCTACACCACTTACTCACTTGGCACCACCAGAGGCAGCTGATGCACTACCGGCACTACTGCTGCTCCCATCGCTAGCAGACTTGAGAAACGCGTCCAGGTGCTGGCCCTGGTACTTGAGGAAGTCGATTTCCTCGAACTTCTTGTCCTGGAGCGCCTTGCGCTCTGTCGTGCGCTTCTCGATGAGCTTGAGCTTGTTGGTGAGCTCGAGCACTTTGCTCTCGTGCTCCTGCTTGTCGCGCGCGAGCTGCTCGATGCGCTTCTGGAGGTCGCCCATGTCGTCCTCGACCTGCAGCTGCTTGCGAATGCTGAACGTGATGCTGCTGTCGTAGAGTGTCTTGTAGGCGTCCGTAGCGAGCCGGATCTCGTCGCGCACGCGCAGCAGCAGCGGCCCGCGCTCGGAACAGTTGGTCGCCACCTCGCGGATGAGCTCATCGTAGCACTGGCGGTAGATGTCCTCGCGCACGGGGCAGATGCCGTTCTCGCACACCTGACGCTTCATGAGCTTGTTGTCCACCTCTTCCTGCAGCTTGATCACGTCGAAGCGCGTCGACGGCACGGGCGCCGCATAGCGCATCCAGTAGCCTGTGTCTTCTTCGCGCCGCATCCTGCGGTTGTGTCCAACATTTATGGTCGATCAGCACATTCAGATAGACCGCGACCAAGCAGTCAATGGCAGAGGTGGTGCACTTACTGGGGAGGCAGGATCGCGTTGAGAATGTCTTCAATGCGGTTGATGCTGTCGCTTTTGTGGACTCCATCACCTCCAGATGAGGAGGTCCCAGCTCGCTTGGACGGGTCCAACGTCCTGCCCGTGAAGATCGGGGCTCCGCGCAGCACAAGCGACTCGGGGGCGTAGGCGCAGCCATGTGTCTGATCTTTCCACTCTGTCAGTTCCCTTTCTCTTTTGTGTGTGTGTGTGGATGTGGGTGTGTGTGAGAGAGTGTGTGCACCTGGGCTTTGGGATCAATCGTCAGCAGTCTCATACCAACGGCAATGTTTGACCATAGAAGGTCTCTGTGTATTTAACCATCGCATGGAGCTTGAGGTTGACGACAGAGATGAGAGCGCCATAGCATAGGTACTCCCGTGATGCTGATTGCGGCTCATCGTGGCGCTCAGCCGCGCCGCCTCTTTCTCCTGACGCAGCCGCTCGTTGAGCTCGTTCGTGAGCTGCTTCAGGGTCTTGTAGTTGCCGCCGCTGGTGACAGATTGCGCCGCCACTTTCTGCTTCCACTTGGAGCTGTTCGCCTCGCGCTCGGCTTCGATCTTGAGAAACTGTACAGGAAACAGAGTGAGGGGATATTTGTCCAGCGTCAGCAACATGGATATCAATAGAGTCGCTGAGATGAATGGGACGTACGTGCTGTTTCCGTGTGGACGGTGTGAGCTCGCTCGAGAGGTTCCAAGGCTCGGCATCCCGCAGATCCGGGTGGTTCGACAGCTCTTTCGTGCGTTTGCCGATACCCTAACATAATGGCCACCAAACGAAGTTCGAAAGCAAGGTTAATCCTGTGATTCACAGAGTTCCAGTTCCATTTCAGATGCACAGAGACACACAGACGCGCGCACCTTTGCCATTCGCCCGTCGCTGAACGTCTCGCCGACGTACTCGTCTTTGAGTGCGACCTCCAGGATCCCCATGTTGAAGCGGTTCGTTTTGGGCTTGAGCGTCGGGTGCTTCTTCGGGAGTTTCTCGGCGCGGAAGTCGTACACATACATGTGCGCTCGATTCCACTGTGTCCGTATCACACAAGACGCAAGCCAAAGTTGGAGATCAGTCGCAATAGCAACTTGCAGACCACTCAGGAGCTAGCTAGCTAGCGTACCTCTGCGTTGACGTTGGTGCGCTTGTAGCACTTGCCGGTCATCTGCATGTTGTCGTAGTTGGATGTGGACGTGTTCCAGCTAGGCTTGTCGCTCGCCAGGACGCGTGACTTGAGGCTCTCGAGCACCTCCTGCTTGGCGAGCGCCTTGTCCTTGGGCGTGTCGTTCGAGCTGAACACGCGCTCGTCGAACGAGTAGTTCACGGGCGCTTCGGTGCCTCCGATCTGCTTCTTCGCGTGCAGTACCACGCGCTGCCGGGCCTGCTCCTCGCTGATGCTGTCAGCCGGCGCGAGCTTTAGGGTCATCTCTCTCTCTTTCACACACACACGTCCGCTGCGTGCTTCCTAGTGCTTGAATGGCGCGGAGGTCTTTATCTATCTCTACGCAACTCAACATGTCAGCAGTATTTTACGAAAATAGGCGAGCATCTTATCACCGAGTTACCCGAGCTTTTGGGCTTTGGGATTCTTAATATGACCCAGCAAGAAACAGTCTTCAGGAAAGGGGCCGCTATATTTATTTGGTGGTGCACGCATTTCACACTGCTGGGCTTGGCGTGGAATGCCTTGGACATCATGCGAGGCACTTGTTGGCTTTCCTCTCTTGCTTTCTCTCGGGTTTTCTTTTTTCGTGCGTGTATGCAGTTGTGGAATACTTACTGGCTCGTCACGGGACTGAGGCTGATGGGGTGCATAATGGAGCCTGACTGACTGACTAGGGTTTTTTGTATTTTTGCTTCTTCACTACGCGGACTCTGGAAGAAGCTGCTTGCCGTCGCGGATGCTATTACGCTCCGCCTGCAGTTGGCGACAGAGATTCTCGAGCTTCTTGATTTTCTCCAGGTACTTTTGCGTTTCTTCTGCGGCGCGCACTTTCTCCTGGATCGTCACGATCGCGTTCGTGTCGTACTCGGCGCACTTCTTCTTCATCGCAGTGTTCTCCTTCTCGAGCTTCTTCGTGTGCTTGGCCATCTGGAGTATCAAGGAGGTTAGTTGGGTTTTTCAAACAGATGAGGGGCAATTTTAGAGTCGAGGGCCATTGAATCCATTCGAGAGAAACCTTTTTCATGTCGAGAACATGGTCGTACCTTGTCCATTTCGTCACGGAACGTCGTGAACATTTGGTTGCTCTTGTTGAGCGTGTCTTGGACAATGTCAAACTTTTCCGAATACGAATTCAGTTGCGCCTAGTTGCCATACAAGTCAGATAACAGCACACAAATCAGACCTTCGTGAGCATTCTCCATCAGCAAGCAATGCATTCATGCGGTGCTATGCTCCCTTACCTGCAACTGCATCTCACGGTCGGAGAACTCTTTCGCTTTTTCGAGCGCGAGCTTCACTTTCTCCGACTCGCGCGCCGTCAGTTCCATCTGGTGCGCCAGCTTGGCTTCTGCGAGCTGAACCGTCAGGTCTTTCGCCTCCAGTTGCTTCTGGAAGTGCTCTTCCCGCACAGTGTACTGCTCCAGAAATCTCTTGAGCTTTTGTTGAAGACTGGCGGATACAAACGCACAGAAAGACAATGTTAGCTTGGTACTAAGGGGGACATAAAATACACAAACAGAAGCAGCATGGACACCAGCAGTGTACCTTTCGTTCTCTCTGAGAGACGCAACGTAGTCTTTGCCCTGCTGGTCCATCTTCGCGCTCACTTCTTCAATCGTCTTCTGAAACTGAGTCGACAGATCACGTCTGCAGTGGACGAGAGGGCATGGGGCGTACACAAGTCAGTGGCATGATAGCAATAACAGTAGCTTGGTAGTATAACCACATAGCTCATGCCTTCAAGCATACCGTTTTTGATCCTCTTCATCGGCAATGCGGCGGCTCTCACTCTGTTGTTGGTGGAATACACATCGTTAGTTGCTTGGCTTTGTACCTTTCTGAACACGTATTCAACACAACATGAAAGTCACTTTCGTACCACAATCAGCTTGTTCTGTTTCTGAAGTTCGCGACACAACTGCTCCAGTTTCGCCTTGGTCGTGCTGGTTTTCACGAGCTCCGTGGTGACTGCACCAGGGATAAACAAGATCACCAGGTAGGCGCTATCCGATGAGCTCTACACGCACACACTCAGTGATACACGAGAAGTCCAATTTGCACGCACCCGCGTTCTTGCGCTGCTTGAGCAAGATGCACTTGGCGTTGATCTCGCTGATCTTCTGCTGCAACTGCGCCAGCTCGTCACTCTGTACAATTGAAGCATCTCGTCAACACGAGCGGGTTACGCCAAGCAAGGCAAATCCCAACATCTCCATATGGCTCTTAACGCACCGCCTTCGTGATCTGTGCTGCGAGCGCGTCCATTTTCCCGTCGGCGCTCATCTCGGCGTCGTCGAGCACGGTGTTCATCGCCGCCACGGTCTGCGCTGGCAGCGTCTCTTCCGAGAAGATTCCTATGCATACACACCCAAATCAGCCACTATTTCGCCATGCACTGTAGTTCATAGTCAAATGCCTGCCCTCACGCACCAGAGAGATCAATGGGGGTGTCCAGGTCATCGCCGCCGATTTGCAGCTCCGCGATCTTGCTCGTGAGCAGCTCGTGCATCGCGTCTTCGCCCTTGGGCACGCTAGATGCGTTGCTTCCAGCGCCAGCTCCAGCTGCTCCACTGCTGCTGCGGCCGTGGCGGTGAGTGTGGTGGTGGTGATGGTGGTGCGCGTGGTGGCTCTTGGCGTCCCCTCCAGTCGCATTGTCCGCCTGGTCGTTGTCCGCACCGCCAGTCGAGCCAGCACCGCCTGCCGCCGCCGCCGCTGGGCGCTTGCTCTTGGACTTGTGCTTGAGGCTCTTGGCGCTGCGGCCGTGCTGCTTGAGCTCCATGGGCGACGGCGGCGCTTGGTCGGCGTTGGCGTGATCCATCTCGCACTCGTTCGTCTCCTCCGTTTTTGTGCTTTGTGTCGCTTTTTGAGTGTGTGGAGAAATCTGTGGTATTAAGTATCAGAGGTCAGAAATAAAGTCTCAGAGGGAGGTTCAACCTCTTCCATATGGATGGATCCATCTCATAAGGTAACTCTTGAGGAACTAACTCTATCCATCTATCCATTTTTCTACCTGAGTTCATTGCGCTTGGCAGACTGCAGTCACCACGCGCTGCGGCGTCCCAGCGAATGGAAGTGTGCTTGATGCAATCCACCCATCCATCTATGATATCTCGTAATCGTCGTGGTAGGATCGGGAACGGTTTTTCTGTTGGTGAGTGTGCGGAAGTGTAGCCATTTGCTTCAGACGCCAGGTCGCCGCCAGCGAGTAGTTTCCACCTGCTTTTACCTGCCACCACAATGAACCAATAGCAATCCTTCTCAAAAGGCATGTGGTACCGAATGGAAAGCAATTGTATGGGAGTAGATGAAAAGGGGAAACAAACCAGAACGTGATAAAAGGAACAGCTAGCTAGCTCCTTGATGCTGGTCTTGAAATGTAGAGTCGAATGAAAATCCAAGGTATATGCATCCACTTCGCAAAATGAAATCAATCTTTAGGCGCTGTCCAGGTTCTTCTTGAACTTGAAGAGATCGATCTTCTTCGATGTCAACGAGCTCGTCTCGGCCTTGACGCGCGCTTCTTCCTTGGTCTTGGTCGCAAGTGCCTGCAGACGGCGCTCCAACTGCTCGTACGTGCCCTTCTTGGCGCCTCGCAAGCGTTTCTGCAGCGCGATGCCCGTTACGACCATCGGGATCAGGAAGGTGACCAGGAAAAGCACGCAGAGCGAGATCGCGAGCGTCGTACCGAGGATATCCTTGCAGAGAAAGTTGTGGATCGAGTTGAACGAAATGGTGATCCAGCCGCAACTCTGCGAGCACCGGAGCTTCTCGATCGTTTCAAGCACCTTGCCCACATCTCCACTGCTCTGCATGAGCTTGTCGGCGGTCGAGGTGCGCACAGCAGCGAGGAGAGTGAAGTAGTCGTCCGCGAATTCCGAGATGGACACCGTGTAGTTCCAGCCAGAGGAAAAGCCCTTGCCAGTGTCTCCGAGCAAATCCTCTCGCATTTCATCGATCATCTCGCTGATTTTGTTGAACGAGAGCACATAGTTGTACACGTTTGAGAACCCAGCCTTGCACTTGTCTGTGGCCGACGTTGGACCGGTGCTGGTCGTGCACTTGCCCTCCATGTAGCACACTGACAACTCGTCCGACGTCAGGTTCTTTCCACCACAACCGTAAGACAAGGAACTTTCGTCGTACACGCTCCATGGCGCAATGACGTTTTCTTGCGTGAAGCTCTTGGATTCGCTTTTACCCGTGTCGGATACTGCGCTGTTGAGTGTCACGAGTAGCTCGCGAGAAGTAGTCGAGCTGCAGCCAAAGTCGCAGAGTCCGTAGTCAGACACTTTGACTCTGTACGCTGAGGTGAGCGTCTTGAAAGCTGCAAAATTGGTGGCAGCGAGCGACGTGTAGGTGTCGTCCATTCCACACGCGAACGCAAGCTGATTCTTGAGGTTCAGCGGCGTCAAAATGTTGCTGTCGCTAAAGCACGTCTTGATGATCGTTCCCAACTCGCTTGGCACATACGGAGTCACGTCAGTCTGCATGATGTTCATGTAGCTGCACGAGTCGTACCAGACAGCGCCAACTGCGAGGAGCGATGCCGATAGGACGAACCCAAGAATGCAAACAAGTGTCCCCAGGGTCCAACTGACGTGGAGCATGTGCACCCACGCGCTCTTCTTCGTGCTGGCGCCCTTAAAAATTGCAAATGAGCCGAGCAGCGACGAGATTTGCCCAAAGAAGAACGCGGAGAACACCAAGGCTCCTCATGAGAAAGAGTAGTCGTCGAAAGTATCTTTCACGACCTCTACAATCTCCTTCTAGCGCTTCGTCATTGCTTCCACGACTGAGATCTCCAGGTTTGCCGTGCGAATGCCCGTGAGGATATCGCTGGATCTGTTGACGAATGCAGCCTGGAGTCCTTGAACCGAAGTAGCCATGAGCCCAGTTGTCTCAGTAGCGATGCTTGCCGCACTGGCGGTAAATGTATTGAGTGGCGCGCCGCAGATACTGCCCGGGCATTTCACGCACGATGTGCTGTTCACATTGCATGTCTTCGACGGGAACGGTCCCTGCACGGAGTAGATCAGAGCGAAGCCTTGCACCATGTTGTAGAGCTTCTGGCCGTCGGTTGTGACCCAGTCCAGACCTGTCAGCTGCGTGCTAACGGACGTGGCAGCGGACTTGACTTGCGCTTCAGCAACAGTGAGGGGGGCTTGTAGGTTGGACGCGAAGATGTCGATGTTCTCGAGCGTGACGTTCAGCGAGTTCAACACCCCATTCACGCCGTCGGAGATGTTCGTGTTCTGCGCAATAGTCACGATTGAGCAAATGAACGCTGCAAGCGTGCAGACCATGAAGACCACGCTCGGGATGAGGATGTTGCAGCGCGTGTATCCTTTCTCTCTCGGGTTGTGCCCGCCGCACTGGTTGAAGATGCAGCGCAAGATGGCAAAGCCAACGCACGCGAGCGAGATCAGCACCGCGAAGACAATCCCCGGCGCGACGAACGGAGCCAAGCTGCTTGGGTAGCCCTTTTCCATCTACTTGGTCGCTGTCAGAAGTACATGACCGTGTTGTGCAGACTGGTTTCATACCAGGACTGCGTCTTTTTGCGCATGCTGGACATGACGGCATTCCCTGCAGTGCCGCTCAGCTTCAGCGCATTGAGTCTCGCCACCTCATAGGTGTCCACGAAGTTGCCGTCGTCGATATTGACCTCCGAAGCGTCCATGTGGGTCAGCGGGAGCAAGTCTTTGTTTCCTGCTATTCGCACTGAGCACCTCGACTGCCACGACGCGATCGCCTTGGCAGAACACGTCGCAGTTGCGTCTTGCGCGGACGCCACGCCACCACCGCCGCTAGCGCATGCAAGCGCACTTAGCAGCAGCAGTAGCAGCGACGGCGTTTTACAGCCGTGGCCTTTGGTCGTGGCTCTTGGAGCGCGCATTGTGTTTCCGGTTTTCGCGCGTGTGGTGGGTGCTCTTCCTGCTCTTGATGTCTGTCGCTTCCTCTCGCAGCGCTTTTGCCAACTGAGAGGAGGATGACATGCAAGCGCCAGTAAGGGAGAGTTCTAGAGCTTCGCTGGTCTATTTTATCGCATGAGGCGCGCCATCCCAGGCAGAGAAGAGCATGCACTGCGCATGGAGTTTCATTCGCATCTCCGCATTTGGATGCGCTAATTTGGATTGGGCTTTTTTTTTTCCAAAGCCCAAAGTCAAACTTCAATGTTATCAAATAAAAACCCCGCGAAAAGAGATTGAAGCTCGCACATCGAAAATCACGGGGAAAGCACTCTGATATTTGCCGCCAAAAATTACCTTCTAAAACCCGTCTCTACTAAATGCGTCAGTTTTATTGACAATAGGGAATGTATCAACATCAGCCCTCTTTTAGAAACGTACAAACCCTATCGTGTAAACCCTAGGCGGCTTTAGGCCGATAACTGTATCACAAAACCCTGGGATCGGTTTTAGTTAAATATCAGGGGGTTCTCCCATACAAAAGAATCACAACACAGGAAAGCGATGGAAGATCAGCAACAGCAGGCGGCGATGGCCACGTCGAGGAAGAAGCCGCCGCGCCTGACGCTGCTCGACGACGAGCACGCAGGTCGCTACAATGGCTACGCGCACACTGCAGGTGTCGGTGGTGGTGGTAGTGTGGCCACTTCTGCTGCGGCGGTGAATGCGTTCGGGGCGACTGCAAATGGGGACAGAAACACCAGTAGACCGCCGGCAGTGATCGCGAGCACAGTGTCGTCGTCGTCGTCGTCAACTGCTATGCCACCCACGGCAGCTCCATGGAGTCCGATCACGAGCAAGAAGTCAGCGTTGCAAGATGAGCCAACAGCGGTGACGGCGTTCCTGTCGACGCTGAAAGCAGGCGATGCAGTTTCTGCGCAGCCAAACAGCCAGCCTGTCGCACGAGGTGCCATCGTAGGCTTCGAAGCAGATGCAACCGGGCCGGCTAGGCTGGCAAATGGGAGCGCAAGCGCGTTTGGACCGCGCAGTCACGTCGCAGAGAAGTTTAAGAAACGTGGACGTGTAGAAAGCGCGAATTTCGACGAGCAGCCGTTGAGTCGGGCGTCGAGTCGAAGCAATGCGATCACGATGCTGCAATCTGGAATCGGAGCAGGAAGCCGAATCCCAGCCGCCAACTCTGGTGTGCCATACCCGTCAGCGAGGAACAAGCGAGGTCTGCCCCGTTCGCATTCAACTCCGAACTTGTTTGGTCAGGTAAGTACTGTACATTCTACAGACGTACAGTAGTTTTTTTCAATGGGCATTTGAACTGACAGCACCGATACCGATCTACCCATGTGTGTGGGTGGAATCAATAGGCTGACGATACGGCGATCACAAACATCTTCCCAGATATCAACCCGCGCAATTTGCGAATCGCGGAAGTCAAGTCCTGGTACTGCGATTGGATGGACCAGCCGCCCTTCCAAAATCCGCACGAGCCGGTAATGCAACTTGCTGAGCCACAGACACCTCCTCCGCTTGGAGGAGACAACATACAAACCGGATTTGCCAGCCCGATCCGGGTCTTCACTCCGCCGCTACGAAGCCCAGCGAACAGCGCTGGCAAAACGTTTGGTGCTGTCGACCAGCCTGATGAGTTCGATGACGTAATCCACCAGCTCGCGAACGAATTTGCCCTGGAAGACAAGCGTGCAGTTCCTGTGCAGTCGAGTCAACACAGTAGCAGCAACGGTAGCTCAACGCAGCGCGAGACGTCAGCTTCTCTAGCGTCGTCGTTGTCGAAGCGCCCCCAGCTTCGGCTAAAGCTAGAAGACATGCCCACACCCCAGCAAGCAGAAGACCGAGCACAGCGTGCTGCGAATCGGTTAATCGCGAAACGCGAGGCAATGGAAAAAGCCATGGAGGCTTCTGCAGCTTCCGGGGTTGCAAGCTCTGGCGTCAAAGCGAGTGCAACCCAGAATGCGATTCTTCGATTGAATTTCAAGTCGTACAGCTCTGGAGATGATTCTGACGTGCAATCTCCAAGTGGTACGATATCTTTTTTATCCATTTGGGACACATCGTGGTTTGCTTCAACTCATTGTCAATGTGCTTCGGCTTGGTGAACTCTAGATGCCGGACGCCGAAGTGCTGGTAGCGCGTACTCTCCGAACCATGGCATGTTTACGACAAAGAGCGTTGCAGTATCGGAAGCTGGGATTTCTTCCCCGGATGCAGCTTGCTTGCATTTGCAGGAGAATCTGGAGAAAGTGCGAGAGGTTGGACGCGGAGCATCTGGGATCGTGTACAAGGCTATTCACATCCCGACGTTGAAAGTTGTAGCGATCAAGGTGAGCTTTTGCCTATGTATTCAAGCAGGACATACTCGCAAATATCTAACCTTCGAATTGCTGGTGGCAGGATGTTCCTGTTTACGGGAGAGGTCAGCGGAGGCAAATGGTTCGCGAGCTCCATGCGCTGTATTCAAATCTTGTGCCAATCAGTGAGAATGAGAGTCCAGGACAGCCCGGCAGCGCTCAAGCAGCATCTAGATCAACGTGAGTGAAAAAATGGGTTTTGTAAAGCCATGCATATTGCTAACGTGATTGGCGGTGGTGTTGCTGTTGTTGTAGACCGAGCCCGTACATCGTTTCGTTTTATGACGCGTTTGTCGATCGTCCGAAGAACTCGATTTGCTTGGTGATGGAGTACATGAGCACCGGATCTCTTCAAGATATAGTCTTGCGTGGCGGGTGCCAAAACGAGAAGATATTGGCACGACTGGCGGTGGGCGTGCTCCGCGGTCTAGCCCACATCCATAAGAAGCACATGATTCACCGAGACATCAAGCCGCACAACCTGTTGACAAACCGTCAAGGAGAGGTGAAGATTTCCGACTTCGGCCTCGCAAGAACGCTCAATGATAACATGAGCTCGGCGAAGACGTTTGTGGGAACATTGCTCTACATGGCGCCGGAGCGAATTGGAGGAGGAGATTATTCTTATCCAGGTATGTTGATCGATCCGTTTCCGCTTGTGCTTGATTTGATTTGACGCTAATTCTCATTTTGGTGTTGGCATTACAGCTGATATTTGGTCTTTTGGGCTGGCGCTGATTTCTGTCGCGTTTGGGAAGTACCCTCTTCCGACGCAGGACGGATTTTTTGGATTGGTTGACTCGGTGCGTCTTCGTGCGCGTTTCTTTCATGTATCCAGGAAAGCATCACTAATCGTTGAGGTGGGGTGTTATTCGCGCAGGTTGCAAATGAGAAGTTCCTGGAGTTGCCGGCAGATCATTTTTCACCAGAGTGTCGATCATTCGTCCAAGAGGTAGGATGTATTCTGCTACTCTTCTCGTATAAACGGTGGAGCTGACTGCTTTGTATTTTGTGCTTTGCTGGTATAATAGTGTGTCCGTATTGATCCAGACGAGCGACTTTCCGCTGAAGAATTGCTCTCGCATCCTTTCATCACCAAGTACTCGCCAGAGGAAACATTGGCAGAGGTAAATTCCATTTATCTTCGACCATGACGATGCGCATGTGTATACATTGTCCAACTGAGTATGCTTATTTTGCTTTGCAGTGGACAAAATTCATCGAGGAGACGTCGCTGTGTGAAGAGCGAACTGCTGAGGTGGATTCGCTCGCTGAAGCTGTCTATCGGCATATCTATGAGCGATGTGTGAAGTTCTCATTCCAGCCCCAGGTAAGAATGGAGTGCTGGTTGTTTGCTGAGTCTGAAATACATAATGTTACTGACAATGTTTGTGCATTGTAGTCGGACTATGGAGTGTCGTTTCTGTCTCAAGCTACCCCGGCATTCTCTCGGCGCCAGATATCTATCGAACCTGTTCAGATGAGGTATGTCATTGCTTTCGAAGCCGAGCCAAGAATGGCTTGTTGAAGCTTATGTTTATCCTTGCCTGTGAGAATCCAGCCTTCAACTTGGTCTGGCAAACGTTTTGGGCTTGCCAGTGCACAAGGTCTACGAGCAATTTGAAGTGGTACGTTCTTGCTATGGCCCCTGTCATGCTGTTTTTCGTGTGTGCTGACAGAGTGCTGCTCTCTCTGTGACGTTCTTTTTAGAAACGGAATTTTTACAGCGACAAACTGTTAGAAGACTACTGCTATTCGCCGCAAAGCTGGACAGCATCTCCAGGTGATGCCCGTCGCCAGCAACTTTTCGGCAGCGACACTGAGTCTCCTGGGCGTCCAAACGAGAGGAAAAGCTCGTTCTGGAGGAAACTTCACGACAGCATGACGAAATTCGGAAGCAAACGGAAGAAAAAAGAGCTCCAAGGAACGTCATCCCGGCGTTCATAGTGCCTTCTGCGGGTAAATGGGTTGGCACCTGAAAGATTGGGGGGAACGCTCCAGGTGTCTATCAACTTCGAGTACCCAATCGTGGATAAATATACTCGCATCTGATTCCGAGTTGAGGTCAAGTTGTGGATTTGGATACAGGCTAAAGTTAGCAAGGTGGCAGTATCAGCGAAACGCAACAAGATACGGCAAGGACAAGTATCTCGGGCGTACCGCCGTCATGCATGCCCCGCATGACTTGCTTACTCTTGATTTTGCTTATTTCCAGAGCCGAAAAGAGCAAACCGTATGGCACTCCCTGATACTGCCCGAAATGTGCCAGCCTCGCTAGCCCCGATCGAGCTGTCAGCGGTTGATCAAGATGCTACCTGTCTGTATTCGATCAACATTGAGGAATCACGGTCCAGATTGTCCAGAGTCCATCCGTACGATGACGTAGACGTCAATTTCGCTATGCTCCGAGCAATCGAGCCTCCAGATCACTCCAACTTGACTCTAGCAGGTGAGTTCTGTTTGAGGCATAACATTAAAGGCAAGGCACTGATGACATCACGGCTAACTTTTTCTATTGTGAGAGATGCGATTCGAGAGATCAGGTTGAACACACGACGGAAGGAGGCTTTCAAGCGCCTCATGAAGCGAGCAAGCATGAGCATTTGGACGCTCCATTTCCGTCCAGAGTACGAGCGATCGTATCACGCTTATCTTTTCGACCATGTAATCAAGCGAATACGATACACAATGACGCTGGGCTTCATCTTCGTTCTCATCAAAGTCATCTCCGGGTCCGTTCTTTCAGCGACTCATGTTCACAAAACAGAGTGGAAAGTAAGTGTTTCCGTTTGCTGTATATGATTGTCGGTTTGTCTGGAATCCTAACAGCACTTGTTTCTGTGGTGTGTAGATTTCCTTAATACTGTACATTTTCCTCGCCCTTCCAGTGCTCCTCATCTCGTTCGCATGCACATTTTGCAAAGCGTTGAACGGATACTGCGAGTACTACGGCACGATTCCTTTCTTCGTGGTGGCGCTGACGCTGACTGCTCAGAAAATACTCGAGCAAACGAAAGGCCCAGTCTTTTCGCTAGTTATCGCCTTCATTCCTGTGTTTGGCATCACGAGGTTCCGATTCGCGACGAGCTTGTCACTGGTGATGCTCATGTTCACTAGCCATCTTGTGTGTGTACTGTTGTGCCACCACGTCAAAGCAAAAGAGGATATTCTGTTCCAAGGCTACAACTACCTGGGTGGGATCTTGGTGGGAGCGATTTGCCACTATCGAGAAGAAGTGTTACGCCGAAGGGACTTCGTCATGCTGCTCCCGTTTTGCGAAAAGCTGTTTGACGCCAAATTTATTGACCGAGCGCTGCGCAATCCGCGAGCGAGGAAGCACGTGCTGATGGATCGACGCACACTGAAGTTCAAGAACCACATTGTGGAAGAGGCGTTTTACAGGAACTGATACCTGATCAATTCGCGTCCGTTCGACCATCCGAGCGCAGGAGAGCTGCATTGGAAGATCTATCGCTCGATCCGGTTCGCAGTCGGTGGCGCCATTTTCTCGCAGCTGCTACTTGCTATCCAAGACTGGGAGTATCTTTATCGATGTGCTAATGTCTCCGACGATGACGATGCAAGGATGGCGTACACTTTCGCGACATCTTTGCGCTTCGTGCTGGTGATCTCAGCGTACGCGCTAGCTCCGCTGCTGATGTACTTCGGAAAGAGATACTATCGCCGCTGGCTAGCGCTCGCCACATCAGAGTGCCGAGGCGGGCTTCGATCTCCGACAGGATGGAAGAACCAGGCGTCTGCATGCTCCGAATACAGTTCAAACCGAATTCGCAGTACCGCTACTACGCACACGTCAACGTTGACTGTCTCGACGGATGACTACTGCTCGATGTCGACGCTGCACGCCTCTGGAAGAAAGGGTCAAGTACTCGGCGATGAAGAGACTGTATCACCATCTTCTGCTTCTCCTTCGCTCCCGCCATTTCGAACGAACTATGCCCGCAACATGCAGTGGATGTCGGCAGGGGTTGTCTTCACGCACTCGCTGGCGATGGGGCTCATCCTGCTGCTGATCGACCAGTCTGCGAGTAAGCGCTACTTCATCGGGTTCCTGAACGCCATCCTGTTCCCGCATCGGTCGGGCTTCCGCGTCCGCTTCGTGTACGCGACAGCAGGCACAGTGGCAGTGTCGCTTATCGTGCTCGTCATCTCGATTAGCGCGAAGGACCCGCGCTTCCTGTCGTATGCGCCGTACGTGGCGCTGGCGAACGTGCTGGGGATGATGATCAGCCACGAAGAGGAGTCGCTGCGGCGCGTTTTCTTCGTATGCATGACGCTTCACTCGGACGAGTTTCGAAGGCGCCACGACGCGATGTGCAAGTTGGAGGGCTGGCTGCGAAAGCGCGTCCGCCACTGGCGCACAAAGCGTCAATTCAAGGCGCTGCCACTGCACGAGGCCGCTACGATTGCAAACGCGGTGGTGAAGCCACTGCTACCGCTGTCAACAGAGATCCCGACGATTAATCAGATGAGCCAAGCAAGCAAGTACGGCATGGTCGCAGAGGTCGGCAAGGCAGTTTTTGCATTCATGACCGAAGTCTTTTAAACAGAATGGGTTTGCGTGGCGTTTCTCATTCTCAACAAGGCTGCGTGCGCCGCTGCTGACCTCAAATGCGCACCATGCGCTAGCTAGCTACTGTAGTCTTTCGATCAATCTCCAATTCATAGCTCTAGAGCCAACTGCTCCAAGACTGCTAATGTCATGATGCTTCCGAACGACCTCAGCGCGTTCATATCCACGCACTCGGGGTACTTCTCGCAGAGCCACTGGGTGATCTCAATGTGCTCCATGCACACAGCGGAAACCAGCGCCTTGGCATTGCAGTCTTCGCTCCGGTTCGCATGCAGGAACAGCAGGACCTCAAACTGTCATTTACTCGCAGCGAACGCCATCGCATCAACGATACACCCTTTACTGCGGTTCTCGTGCAGCCATGCGACCATCTCAAGATGCCCACTCGCAGCGGCGAGATCCTTTGCTTTTGTGGTGCAGCCTTCATGGCGATTCCCATGCAGCCACCCGACGATTGCCAAGTGTCCATTCTGCGCAGCGAAATCCATCGCGTTCTGTGTGCAGCCCTCGCTTCGATTGGCATGGAACCACCGCACCATTTCCAGATGTCCATTCTTGGCTGCTCCGTCCATCGTTGTCTGGGTACAACATGACGGCGTGCTGGTACTAGCGCCGCGAATCGCAGCATGAAGCCATATGACAATCTCTAGGTGACCATACTGAGCGGCGCAATCTATCCCGTGGTGGGCAATAGCTCCATAGTTTGCATGCAGCCACTGGACGATCGCAAAGTGACCATTCGCAGCAGCCCCGTTCATGGCTCTCGACGAACACGCGGCTTCTCTACGATGCGCATGCAACCACTGGAGCACCTCGAAATGGCCATATTGCGC
>JAADVN010000316.1:0-21983 GCA_023335535.1 Globisporangium spinosum | reverse complement strand
GATATTTGTCGGAGTTTTCGTCAATATGCCACAAATATCGATCACACTTGGCGCTTGTATAAGGCATACTAATATTTTCAGCTCCTTTCCGACAAATATCGTCGGAGTTTTGTCAGAACCAATCCCTAACCTCAGAGACGCGCTGATTGGCATATAAACATGCAAGCAGATATCACCATTGGGTAATAAACATCCTGACGATGTGATTGGCTTATACGATACATAATTAAATCAAGTTACGCATTTTGATGTCGGAGTTTTGATCATATTCAACCATAACGATTGATGAACGCCGCTCCGACAAAACCTCGCTGCAAATCATATTAGTGAAACGAGTTATTAAAGTTCACCTTAGGGACTGTAACATAATATACCTCACCTGAAACCTGATATTAGTGAAACAAGAGAATGATGAAAGGAAATACCTTCGTGGTCAGCATGTCTGGTCAGTCAGTGTGCTTCAAGCATTCCCCTTGAGTTTGTCATCGTGGGGTATTCAGTTGGAGGTTCGTCACTCAACTTCCATGGAAGTCCGAGGTCAAAAATCAATTGAAACGCTCATTACAAAGTAGGTTCTGAATCGATGGTTCATTTTTCGTGTGATTGATATACTGAACTGAAGACGGAAAAAATCAAAAATGAATCTACAGTTAGAAAATCTCGACTACCATGTATCTACTATCAAGGATACTAATACAACACGAACGCATGATGTTTCGCTAGCTCTCATCGGCTCTTTTCCATGCTTGGGGGCGCGTTTCAGAGACAACCACACACTGCCCTCCGCCGTTCGTGGGGGGTCTGCATGTTCGCGTAGCCGACTACCTGGCCGGCTTCAAATTGCTGCGCGTCGGTCTCGCCTTGTGTGGCGCTCGGGGGCTCGTGGTAGTTGCCTCGTCCGGTCGCCTTGAACTGGATTAGGATGCCAAGTCCGACCAGGATCAGCAAAATCATGTATAGGATCCCCCAGGTGGTTCCGAGCGAGTTGAGACGGTCCTCGTAGTAGTAGTCTTCTTCGTCTTCAGAAGTCGGCACGGCATAACACAGCGCGACGAAGTAGGCGATGACCACCGTCAGCAGCAGCGCGCCCCACATGCTGGTGGTCGCGATCAGCGTCAGCTTCGTGTACTTGTTGGCGAGGAACCCGCCGCTCATGCTCACCGCGATGAGCAGCAAGAAGGAAAATTCTGGCGAGCCAGTGTACCCGATGATGGATACGAGCAGACCCACGAGGATGAAGCCGCCGCAGACACCCGAGATGAACACACCCGCCCTGGGGAACGTGACTGCGAGGATCCCGCAGAGCACGCTTACGAGGATGACGCCGACCCAGTGCGAAAAGCGCGTCGAGACCCCATACTGCGTCGGGTAGACGAACAGAGCCAGCAGCAGCACGAACACGCCCAGGAACGCGACGGTGAACAGCGAGAAGCGGAAGAGCCGGTAGCCGAGGAAGCAGAGCAGGGGGCCCACGACCAAGAAGAGCCCCACGAGCGCGAGGTCTTCGACTGTGACGTAGTTCATGGTTGCCTGGGTGTAGTGTAGTGTAGTGTAGTTTATTGTGTGTTAGACGTAGCAGATTGGAGAATGAGGCTCTCTGGGGGTTTAGAAGGACTCGAACGCTGCGTGGGGGAGCAGATGGGAGTCCGAGATACTGGGTGCACTCTCATTGTGTGCGTGTTATTCGATTTCATCGAATCCGACTCGATGTATCCACAACCAAACGCACAAAATACTCTGCTCTGGCCAGTTATTGTGGGTCCCTGAAGGTCTGTGTCTCGCCAAAACCATTTTTAACCCTAGAGTGGGATGACCTCCCTGTTTGATGTCGCTCATTACCGCAAAAGTACCACCACACACACGCACATACAACAGAGAGCAGAGTTGAGAGTGAGAATGGCAAACTGGCTTTAGAACGTTTGCATGTTGGTGGGCACGACCCCAGGCGAATCAAAGAGAGTGTCCGCTCCTCGGTGATGTCATCCACCACTAGTCGACGGCCAGCAAAGACGCCCGAGGTCAGTTGGACTGAGAACTTAGCGCAGCTTTTCGATACCAGCGTGGATAACCTCCTTTTTGTCACTCGCAACTGCAACTGTTTAGAGGATGCTATTGGTAGTGATCAAAGTGAGGGAGTACCGATTGTGGATCCCATCCGAATAACCAAATCAGCACATCTCGCAGTGGGATTTCTTCAGCATTATCACCATAAAATCCGACAGCATCGCTGTCTCGCGCCGTATCCGTTTGTTCATCTGCGTCTTTTTCCCGGCAACAGGCGCGCTGGGTTTTGGTGGCTCTCTGTGGTAAGGGAGGGGCTGATTGAGACGAAGGACTCGTAGACCAGGTTGTTCAAGTGGTTCTGGACCTGGATTCTGGTTTCTGAATGTGTCTTATTTCGTTAGACGCGTCGTTTCGTCCCCCCGTGTCCGCACCGGGTCGGTTGCATCGATCGGACTAACGAAACTGTTCTGTATCGAGTGAGGTCGTTGGCTCCTCACAGGCCGTCCTCACCGAGGTGTGTGTAGGCATTGATTCATGGTAGGTTTGAGGAGCACTGGTCATGGTCCATGATCAGTGTGTTAAAGAGACAAATAATCAAAGTGTCAGCCACCGCTTTGATCCCGGTTTCTGCCATAAAACGAATGTGGTAGAGGTTTCATTGAGCTTATTAAGACTTGCCAGCTACTTCCTGTAACTTCCATTCGTTAGACGTGCGCGATCGGGTTGCCCACCTGCGTAGTTGTAGCTGTAGTAGTAGTCGTTGAGGCGCTCGAAGGCGTCTTCGATGATCTTCTTCTCGACAAAGTAGCGGACCCCGGTGGTGAAGAGAGACGCTCCTACGAAGCTCATCGCCACCACGAGCGCTGGCTTCTCCATCATGGTCGTGAGCATCGCGCAGATTATACCGCCATAAGTACATCGCCAGAATCCATCCGTTAGAGGTCTCAATTGGATGTGATCTCCGAGCATATTGCCCGAATTAGGTGTGCTTTTCAGACATCCACAATGGGAGATCTTGCCGTGTAACATGGTTTTAGTCCGCCCCAGCCTGGCAATTAGCTCATTTGCATGGTTCGCAGGGCCACAAATTAGTTGAGCCTGTGACGACACCTTCAGGATGTTTTATTAATGTTTAGTTTCGAACCAAGGTAAACCAGAGTGTTACTGTATTGCGAGTGCTTCTGTGGAAAGGGTGATGTGGTTGTCCACCACTGGAAAACTCAAGATTCGCGGTTGTTCAAAGGTAACACTGGGACACAAAACATGGGAAAGTGGTTGTGATTCTTTGTTGTGATTTTGATACAAAATGGTGGTTGGCTGCGCAGTTTTCGCTGTGCTCCTAGCTTCGTCCGCTACAGAATACAACAATGTATGCAGCCAAATATATTGAACTATGAAGAGCTACTTCGCTTAATGACTTTAAACGTGCGAGATGGGATTGCCGTAGTGGTTCGGCGCGTTGTCCTTCTGCTGCGGGGTGCTCACCGCCGTGAACTCTTGCTGCTGCTCCGCCTCGCGTGACGGGACCGCGTGGGTATTGAGGCGGTGGTGGTGGTTAGCGCCGCGGCCGGTCTTGCGGAACTGCGCGACCATGCCGATCACGAAGAGCACGAGAATGCCGACCAAGTAGGCCCACCAGGCGTTCGGGATGTCGTAGTTCCAGTCCCCGTTGGCGTTCTGCGTTGCGAGACTCTTGAGGTCGCTGGCGCTCGGAAAATCGCCCGCAAAGTAGCCGATGCCCCAGACGACCATGCACGCACCAACGAAACTCGTGGCGACCACGATCACGGGCTTCTCAAGCATGATCGCGAGCACGCCGCCAATGATACCCAACACGACTGCGAGGATGATAAGTACAGTGTTCGGGTGGCTCGGGTACATCTTGTAGCCGAACGACGTGTTGATGAGCATCGCCAGCAGCACGCCACCGACAGCGCCGGCGATGAAGATGCTGAGCTTGTAGAGCGAGATGACAAGGAAGCCGATGATCAGTCCGCCGACGGCGAACGCGATCCACGAGGCCGTGACGACCCACGACTTGTTCTTGAAGATCTCCTCGGCGGCGACCGCGATCAGCACGCCGCCCAACGCAAAGCCGATGACGAAGAGCGTCGGACGGAAGAGCTTGTAGCCCGAGACGCAGATCACCGTGCCTGTAGCGATCGCCGCGACCGCGAGAATGGTGCCGCCGACCTTGATGCCGTTGACCGAGTCGAAGATCGACTCAACGCTGGTGCTCGCGTTGTCCGCCGCGAGGACCAGCGTGGAGGCCAGGAGCTGGAAGAGTAGCGCAGCCTGGAGCAGGAACAGCGGCAGCCGCTTGTGTGTGGCCATCGCAGTCATCGTTGTGGAGGTTGTGTGTGTAGTAACTCGGAGTCGTTGATGTGTACTGTGGCAAGTAAATTGCAGAATGAGGAGAGCTTACCACCTTCCGAAGGCGAACTGAACCGACATAGACCAGCAGGCACCGCCTCGCCCCCATGTATGACGAGGATGATGGCTGCTGCTGGCAAGCATGCTCCGCATACAACTGGGAAGGCCGCGCAAGTGAGAAAAGGAGCGAGGCGCTTTCGCAGATAAGGAGGAAGGAGCGAGCGAGCCAAATTTTGGTAAGAGGCAAGAGCTTGCTGTTGGACAGTTAACGTCACGTTGGACTCATCCTTTGCGTCCACCGAAAACCGTCACATAGAGCGTGATGATTGGCTATAATTAAGCTATCAAGTAAATATTAGCCAATGATTTGGCTGTCACTGGTGGTAAAATAAGTCGCCTGCCCTTTCTCTGTGTCTGAACTGATCTGGATGCAACACGCGACAAGACTGGTGTGTGGTGGTGCGACAATATGAATGTGGAGCGTTTGGAATTGGATGGCCGGTGACGCAGGGAACTTTCCAGTCGCTCAAGTCGTGGTCAGCTTCAAAATCCAGAGTGCGCGCTCGCTTGGAGCTTTTGGATTTTCCTGCAACTATCCAGAGGCTCCGTCCAACCTAGTGCTTTTGTCTTTTCGACGCGCCGTCCAGCGCCTCAATATACCGGAAGGTGTCGGCATTCGGTAAGCTCAACGTTGCCTTGAGCTTTTGCATTAGCGATGTGAATGTGTTGTTGCTAACTTCCTCTTGAACTCGGCTTTGATGGAAGTCAGCGACACACACATTCACTGAAAGTCGACGCTGGTGCGTCAGCTGAATAGGAAGGAAGTTGAAGCAGCCAAAGTGTCTTTGAGATGCTTATGAGCGTGCATGTCTATTCGATCTCCAGAGGTGACAAATTGCGGTAAGCTCAAAATTCGTCAACCAAAGAGTCGGCCAGCGTTGATGGAGTTGATAGCTTCCATCCAAGTTGACCCACGCGCTTTTTTAGAACCTTGAAGGATTACAATTTCACAGAATCACCACGACTGTGGACGCTTCGAATTTGCCTGATACCAAACACACAGCCCAAACCACCACTTGACTATTGCTCTCTCACTCAAGCCCCGCCTTCTGTTGTGGATGCCACCGCGTTTGGCGACAGCTGCAGTCTGTCTCGCAGGTAGCTCGCGATATGCTGCTGGTTTTTGCGCTCCGCTCGCACGAGCGCTTCTTGCAGCGAGCCCTCACTGCGGTTCTCGACCAAAACTCGACAGTGTGCAGGTGCCCAAACTGCGCCGCGCCGTTCAGCGCAGCTTTCGTGCATCCTTCAGTGCGATTCTCATGCAGAAACTTAACGACGTTGAGGAACCCGTTGCATGCCGCGCTGTTCATCGCGAACGCCGTGCATGCCTCCCATCGCACTTCGTGGAGGAACTTGACGACTTCCAGGTGTCCGTTCTGCGCGGCCGTGTCCATCGACCGGGTGTTCCGCGGATCCGGTCGTAAAGTGCGCACGGCCTCGAGGTTCCCAGTCATCGCTGCTAAGTACATCATGTGGCCAGGGAAGCTCGCTGGGCGACTGGTGTGCAGGAAGCGGAGCAGTTCCACGTCGCCGCTCTCAACCACGCGCTCAAACACGTAGCTTGAGAAGCAGTTGCAGTAGTCGTGTGTGTGCAGCCACTCGGCGACTTCGAGCCACTTGGTTCTCGGAGCGAACGCAAGCACGCAGCTGGACACGTCGCTGCATGAAAAGTCTTGTGAGTAGTGCGCTTCCAGAAAAGCGAGGAGGTCGACGCGTCCAGCCTTGATCGCGACGTCCGCCAGCTGCGCGCTCGCTCTTAAGCCGGGGAAGGTATCGTGCAGCCATGTGAGCGTGTTGAGGTTGCCGATCCGCACCGCCCATAGCAACACGTCGTCAAAGCGCAGCTTCTCGCTCACGAGTTGGATCTCAACAGTGTAGTGCACGCTCTGGAGCATCTGCAGCACGCGGCGGTCGTCTCGCTGGATCGCGAACCGCGTGAGCAGCGCCGCGTCGGCGTGGTACGCGCTCCACTCGTCCTTCTCGAGCGACCTCTCGAGGTCGAGCAGCAGAAACGGGATGCCGCGCATGAACCCGATGACCTGGCGCAGCAGGATCGGGTCCGTGAGCACCGAGAGCGCCGCCATTTCGATGCTTATGGGTGCTGCTGGTATGCCTGCTGGTGGGATGTGGACGCGACGCTGTTCGTTTGAGACTGACGCTCGCTTGCATGCCCTTGCACGACCATGAGCTGCACGTGCAGGGGATGCGTTAAGGATGGCGGTTTTTGTGGATCATGCCGGTTTTTGTGGATCATGCCAAACGGAGAGCCCGACTGGCCAACTGGGTTGGATACTACAAGCATTCCTTGCTTGTCAACAGTCACTCTGGTCCGTCAATCGTGATCGAGCAGCTCGTTTCGAGAATGTCAAAGTAGTGAAAAGTGAAAATGGTGGAAACGAAAGCAAATGTTCATAAAATTGACGATCCTTTCTTTCATCATCTCCCAGAGAGTAGTTCCTATGTATGTACGCACGCCAAAACGCTCATTCGTTTTCAAAATGGAATGGACAGCGAGCGAGTTTAGACGGATCCTTCGAACTTGCCCTCCGTGGCGTCGTCCTCCTCGTCGTCCGTCTCCTTCTTGCTCTTGGCTTCGCCGGCTTCCAGGTCGTCTTCGACAGACGAGTCCTCATCCGACTCGCCGTCCATCGCAGCCGCGGCAGCCTCGTCATCGGCGAGGACCGAGGTGCTCGATCCAGCGCTGCGGCGCGAGCGGACCACGATCGCGAGCACGACAGCGACCACACCGACCAGCGCACCAACAACAGAGCCGATAAGCGCAAACGACTCGAGCCCCATGCTCTTGCCACCGCTCGACGTCTGCGAGAGCGATGTGCCCTTCACCTTCAGCTCTTCGATGGTCAAGTCTTCAGCTGAGCCCGAGCCCGACGAAGAGTGCTCCGTGCCGTTGAACAGGTCCTTCGCAGAGTCGTACGCGTGCTTCGTCACGTTCTTGATCTTGTCACCAATGTCAGTGAAGATGCTCTTGTCGTGCTTCTTGTGGTGCTTCTTGTGGTGCTTGTCGTCGTCAGCCCCGACTGGAGTGTGAGCTCCCGAACCCGATGAAGAGTGCTCCGTGCCGTTGAACAGGTCCTTCGCAGAGTCGTACGCGTGCTTCGTCACGTTCTTGATCTTGTCACCAATGTCAGTGAAGATGCTCTTGTCGTGCTTCTTGTGGTGCTTCTTGTGCTTCTTCTCATCTTCCTCCTCGTCCTCGCTGGAGTCGTCGCTGTCAGAGAACGCGTCCTTGGCATCCTCAACCGCGTCCGCCGTGGTGTTCTTCACAACATCCACCGCGTGGCTGGTCGCATTCTTCGCCACCTCCACACCGTGGCTGGTCGCATTCTTCACAACTTCCACACCGTGGCCCGTTGCGTTCTTGGCGACTTCAATGCCGTGGCTGGTGGCGTTCACAGCCGACTCGATGCCGTTCTTGGTGGCGTTCTTGGCGGTCTCGTAGCCGTCCTTGATGCCGTCCGCGATGTCGTCAAAGACGTCCTTGTCGTGCTTCTTGTGGTGCTTCTTGTGGTGCGCTGGTGGGGCAGTGGTCACTGGGACCACTTCCACCTCGACATCCTCGTCGCTGCCGCTCTCGTCGTCTTCATCGCCCCCGACAACCGCGCCTTCGGCGGCCGAGCCGCTGCCCGACGCGGATTCGAACTCCACCTCGTCCAGCGAGCCACTACCGGATTCCGAGTCGTCGCCGACCTCCGCGTCAGAGAACGAGCTGCTGCCGCTCTCCGAGCCGCCGAGGATGTCCTCAAGCGAGCCCGAGCCGCTCTCCTCGCTGTCCTCGTCGTCCTCGTCGTCGAGGACCGCGTCCTTCTTGGCCTTGTTTGGCTGCGTCGCCGTCACGATCACCGCCTTCTTATGCGTCGTCACGACCACATCCTTGTGGTGGTGCTCCGAGCCGGAGACGACCACCGCCGCGCACGCCACGACCGCCAGCACGAACGCCTTGCGCACGCCGACCATGCTTTCTTTGCTTTACTGTCTGTTAGCTTCCTGAGCTGTATGTTGTGGCGACGCCAACGCAAATCTGGAAATGAGTTCTGAGGCAAACGAGGGGGAAAGAAAAACCAGGCACACTTTTACTTTACAATAGGGCAAGCCGAGCCAGTGCGGAATGAAGGGCAGCGGCATACAGAAAGTCAGTCAGTTTTTAGTTTGTCAGCTGTTGACTCGCAGAGCCACAAAAGAGGCGAGACCCGTGGGTTGGAAAACGAAGCCGTCGATTTCGCTCGATGCGATCGGTTTGGAGAGGTATTCAATAATAGAGGAATCAGAGCTACTGTTTCCAATACAAATGCTCATTTCGGCGGGAGGGATGGGCGGATCTGTCGTGGGTGAAATCGGGTTTCGCAGGTTCTGGCCTGGATTCTGGCGCGCATTGTGGAGCAAGCACGAATTGTGAGAAGTGAGAGTAAGCAAAATCTCAGGATTTTTGGTTGCGCTCCCCCCATTGCCAGTCAATCAGCATGGTCAACATGCGAAAACACACTCAAAAGTATCAATAGTATCCGCGCGGATCTTGTGAATTGGTCTCAAAGCACTCCCATAGTACGCGGAGGAGTATTCACTGGTTCTCACAATCGCATTGATCTAAATCAGGATGCGAATCAATTGGCTGAGGAAACGCCTCTTGCGTGCGCGATCAAAGCGAAACTTCCTACTCAAACTCTCAAACAGCGCAGCTGCAAATCCATTCGGGACTAATCGAAGTGGTTCGCACAATGGATCGATATTTTTGTATTGAATGGAGGTGGAGCTGCTAACAATTGCATTCAAAGGTGAAGCATGCGCATCTGCATACCAACCTTGAGCAGCACAAGCGAGCAAGGGACTCCACGCCATTACCCGCATGGGTGCGAGATGGCGCTGGCTGTGTGAGTGAGTGGTAAAGGTATCTTTTCTTTCTACATTTTCAATTAGCTCTCTGGAACTTTCCTCTCTGGCCAGTAACAACAAATACAGAGGAAGTCTGTAGACACTCCTAGCCGCACATTGAGCATCGTGCCACTTGGTGACAGGTGCTGGGTTTCGAAGCCGAGCCAGCCAATGATTGTGCTCCCTGCTGCTTCCTCATTCGCATCAGAGCGAGTCGAGCCACGCGCGATTGCGAGTGAACCCACCCAGAAATCAGATCGATAGGTTCATCATTACCGGTTTTCATACCGGTAGTCAGATAGCTACCGCTGTGTCAGAAAGTGCAAAGCTGATACCGGTTTGTCAGTATCAAACTGACACCGATAAACCGGTTTCTGAGAAATAGAAACGCACTTGGTCAAAAACCTTGCGGCCCATTTCTAAACCACAAGGTTTAATCAAATTACTTACGCTTCGTAAGCGCATACAAAATTTACGAGGTTTTTCATGTGGACGGCGCCGCGGCCACTCGGAAAGACAAAGCGACCACCAGCATTTTGGCGTGAAGCAGAAGTAGCAAGCATGGGTCCGAGCGTGAATCTGATCAAATGGTGGGCCAAGCACGGCGTCGAGAAGGGCCGCGTGACCCGCCACCTGTCCCCGTATGAGATCAGCCCTGTGCGCAGCCTGATCAACACCATCCCGCAGAAGACTGTGCGCAAGATCCAGGAGAACGGCGCCATCCTGATCCCGTCGCTTGTGCTCTTCGTCGGCACCGTCAAATGGGGCGTCGCCGCGAACGACGAGCACCACCGTGAACACTGGAGTTAAACGGTGATGGCAATGTCCCTGCCGTCCTCACCCTCGCCCTCCCTCCCTCCTGTCTCCTGAGTGCACCATGCGTGCGTTGGTGTCTGTAGCTGCTGCGTGAATGAAGCTTTTTTTTCGACACTTTCGAGCGATGCTGAGCTGTTGGACGATGAAAGAGACGACCCAGAGGAGCACGAAAGACGAATGCAGAAAGAAGCAAGCACTACAGCTAGCACAGGCGGACAGCTGCAGCTCGATGCGCACGAGCGAGAGAGAGATAAAGATCAACAAGAAAAACAAAAGTAAAGCATCAAGCAAATATATTTCCTCCCACACATGAACTTGCGTCGTGTGTGCACGTCGTGTCATCACAGTGTATACAGCAAGCGATAGAGCGAGCTCAATATCCAGCAGTTGTGTGGCATTGCACATCCACTGAGCTGCATAGAGAGACTCACAAGCGCGCACACTCACGCACGGCTCGCTCTATTGATTCCACCTTCATCTTCCTGAAGTTTCCGTCGTTCCCCCCTTTCCATTCGCCTCTCCTTCCTTGTCGCACAGACCCCTCATTCCAGTCTCGCGTGTAGGTAGCGTGGCCCACGCTATCCTAGGCGATTGGAGTCGGTTTGTCCTACTTTCCCTAAAAATTGACTCTCTTTTCTCAGAGATCAGAGACGGGGAGAAAGCAAGCAAACGAAAAAAGAGCAAGCGAGCAAGAGGAGCCGCCAGACAGACCCAGAACAGAGCAAACGCATCGGACACTTGCTCCAGTTCGCGATCAAGGCGCCAGACAGAAAGAAAGTCAACGCGGAGACTCGGCATGCAAGCAACCTCTTCCAGTAGTGCTGCGCCGCTGAGCAGCAGCAGCCGAAGCAACAGCTTCCTGTCCTCTGCCCAGGCGATGGCGGGGCCGCCGACGTCGCAGCCTGCGCGCCTCCCGTCCCGCAAGTCGTTCATCCTCCAGCAGCAGCAGGCGTCGTCAGGCGCTCGTCCCCCATTGGCGCGCTCCGACACTGCGGACGCGAACTTCTTCTCGGGCTTCCGCGACACCAACGTGTTCGACGCGCCGAGACAGCAAGGTGCGACCCGCATGAACTCGTCAGCTTCGGTGTCCAGTGCGAGTGCTGCGCCACATGCTGCTGCGCTGCGCGACCGCTCGAACTCGTGGGCGGTGCCTCGCTCGTATTTCCCGGGAAGCGAACACACGATGGACCCGAAGTCCACGGGCAAGTTGAAGAAAGAGATCAGTAACGCAGTCAAGGTCGTAGAGACATTCCTCTCCCCTAAGATGCTCAAGGATCAGTCGATCCCCGAAGAGCTCCTGATTGAAGCTTATGGACTCGTGTTCTTGACTGTCTACAAAGTCGGCTTCCTGTTCTCGGGCAAGATTGGCAACGGGTTCGTGATCTCGCGCACAGCCTCCGGGTGGTCTGCGCCGTCGTTTATCAGCTCGGGAGGTCTCGGATTCGGTATGATGGCGGGAGGCGAGATGGTCAATTACATGATCATCTTGAGCTCCCGTAGCGCTGTCAAGGTGTTCACCCGCAACGGACAGTTCCAACTTGGGTCGGAGTTGGATCTCGCTGTCGGCCCGATCGGAAGAGCTGCCAGCGCGTCGGTGAATCTGAGTCGCGGAGGCATCGCGCCAAACTACTCGTACAGCCACAGCGTCGGTCTCTACGGCGGCATCGGATTGACGAGTGCTGTGATCTGCACGAGACGATCACTGAATGCGAAGCTGTACGGAAGCAACGTGACTGCGCGCCAGATTCTCGGTGGAGAAGTGCCGTGCACGCTTGCAGAGCCGCTTTGGAAAGCTCTGGACAGAGCGCTTGGTGTGCATCGGGAGTACGCGAACGGTCTCCCAGTGTTGGTACCGTCGTTTGTCGGCGTCTCCTGCGATGCGTGCGGCTACATGAACACGAGCGAGAACCACATGTGCACGAGATGCCAGAACCTGCTGGTGTACAGTGTGAGCGTGCACTCGGGACGAAGAAACACGAGCGGCTTGATTGTGACGACGAATCACGCGGAGCCTCAGTAAAGAGGGGGCCTCAGTAGAAGAGAGAGGGCGAACGGAGCAAAGGTTGCTTGCTCAGCTGTTCCGTGTTTCTGATGTCGCGGCGGGTCGGATATGGAGCCTTCAACGACTTTCTTTTTTTATTTTTATTTTGTTTTTCTTTCCTTTGGCGCGTCGATTGAATTGGTATCCGAGAGCGCATTTTCGTTAGAAAGAGTTGACGCACATGATCAGAAGTAATAACCCCACAGAAATGCACTCTCTCGCTTCTCTTGATCTCATGTGGTTGCTCTCTTGCGGCTGGTGTCTGCTCGTGCCAAGTTGAACTTCGCACACGTCGCAGGTTTTCGTGGATATGCAGGCAGCTCTGCCTCGACTGAAGGTGTCACGAAGGTGGCTTGAAGGAGTGGAGGTATTTTGTTTAAGTACGAACCAGACACGTGACTTGATTTCAGTATGGTTTTTCCGGTAAACTCTCTAAATTCCTTGCGTTTATCTTTGTTAACGGTAGCAATTTAGAAAGGTTACTTTGCGCTTTGTTTTCCCTTTGGTGAGAAATTGTGCCATGGCGCGAATGCGGGTGTCACTCATTCCACACAGCACCAGCAGAACAGACGAAGAACGCAGGAGCGGTGGCAGTACGAGACGCGTGGCAAGCATTATCAACCAGAGCTCAGCGCACGCTGTGGACGAAGGCGCTGCTGCTTTCACCTTATAACCAGAGCTGCAGGTGACGAAGCGCCGGTTGTGAGAGCAGAAGGGCAAACTGCAACAAATAGCGCAGACGATGGATGCTGGTGACCAAGATGCTCCTGAATACGAATGTGAAAGCGGTTTCTCACAGTGCGGCTCGCAGCGGATTGAAGACGCCGAGGTGTATTTCCAAGTGATCAGCGGGCTGAACGTCTTTGAGCAGGACTTCGACACAGCGATGCAGATTTGGATCTATCAGGACCCGATGGTGGAGCGACTCTGCTTTGACGAACCGCGCGTGACTCGTCGACGGCGCTCGGGTACAGCTGGTAGCAGCCAGTCACAGTTTTCTCAACTTAATCCACTGAGCGGATACAGCCAGTCGCAGCTTTCGCAAGCAGTCTCAAGTAATGGAGATGAGATCGTTGGGCGTCGTCTGAGAGGAAGAAGGAAGAGAAGACGAACGGGTGAACTGGGATCTGTGGGGTCAGAATCGCCCATGCCGCCTCTCTACGGCAGAAGTTCGTCCGCAATATCTGCAGCGATGCATTTTCCAAGCCACAGCAATCAGGACGTCTACACGCAGGAAACAAGCACTCCGTTCGAGCTGACCAGCGACCTAACTCCGTCACCGTATTTCCATCAAGACAAGGCGAACGATGGGTTGCATCACGAGCGAACCGCGCAAGAAATAGCGAATGATCCAAGCGCGTTCTCAGGAACTATGGTATGCTCTCCAACAATCTCGCTAGATCCTGAGGCCGCCCCAGAGAACCGTTTTGTTCAGAAATTGCATCAAAATGCGGTTCTTCGTACCACACCATCTGGGATGGATGCTCCGAACGCGTCGAATGTGTCGACAACGAAGTTCCTGCATCACCATTACGAGGCAAGAGATGAAGCTCAGAACACCCAAGATTCGTTTTTAGCCGCTGCGTACACTCAAGCAGTCGAACCTAGCACAGCGGTCAGCAACAACAGTCAAGACGTATTTTCTTCCAGCATCTACTACCACGAGCAAGAGTCACTCATATTCGACGACACAGTAGAGACGCAAGTCTCTCTGAACCAACCATCACAGACACAAAGTCAACATCCAAGCACACAAATCCAAACTATCCGATACGTAGCAAGTCCAGGCATTGGTACCAGACACACATCAACAAACCACACCCGGATGGTGCCGAGCCTGTTTCAGACTGGTTCTGGTCGAACGGTGGAGATTTCGAAAGAGAAGCTGCGCGATTACGAGAGCAAGTGGCGCGCCGAGGAGATGGAGGCGCAGGCGTCGTCGTCGTCGTCTGTGTCTGCGTATGCCGCCGAGGATGGAGATCGTCGGTCGTCGCTGGCTTCTTCTGGTCGCCGAGAGAGTACGAGTGGCGCCGCCACGCGGATGGATGGCGATGTCGGTGGTCGCGGAAGCAGCAGCACTGTGCCGAGCCTGTTTCAGACTGGTTCTGGTCGAACGGTGGAGATTTCGAAAGAGAAGCTGCGCGATTACGAGAGCAAGTGGCGCGCCGAGGAGATGGAGGCGCAGGCGTCGTCGTTGTCGTCTGTGTCTGCGTATGCCGCCGAGGATGGAGATCGTCGGTCGTCGCTGGCTTCTTCTGGTCGCCGAGAGAGTACGAGTGGCGGCAGTGGCGGTGCAAATGGTGTTGATCTCTTTCCCGGACGCGGTGGTGCTGATGGCGCGCGAATTGAAGATACGGTCAATGAGTTGAGGTCCTATGAAGGTTTTCCGACCAGTTGCACAGATGTGGAATCTGTCACTGATGGAGAAAGAGAACGCGGAACTGCGGTCTATGGCGTTGCTGGATCCAGTCCGACTGAATACCCCTCTCACTCAGATGTAGAGGCACTGAATTTAGTGAGCTCGAAAGCAGTTGAAGTGGACCGCTCTGCTGATCCCCTCCAGTTGTCCGATAAAGGTGAAGCACACCAGCATCTCGATCAGGCAAAACGATCTCCTCTCGCAAGTGGATCTGGAGGATGGAAACCACCAAGGTCACGTGATTCTACTGCTGCGCAACCTCGTTCTGATTCAAGATCGTCGGTGTTGCGACAACCAGCGAAGACACCACGAGACGGTAAAAAGCGTTTCCGGCCACCGATTCAAAAGAAGACTGACGCAACGAAGATAGCAGACGCTGATGCACACGTTGCGAAAAAAACTAAACTCAACCAGCAAGCGATCACGGCGCAAGCAACAACCTCCTTCCCACATCACGAAGAGATGAAGATCTCGTTTAAAAGGCTCCTGTTGATGAGCTTGAATGTACCTGCAGCTCCAGGTCAAGCACAACACCGACACATGCTGGAGTCTATCAACGCTGTGACAGCAGTTTACGTGGTGTTCGCTTCTGATTCGCATCCGCAGAAAGGGAGCCTTCATTTGCGGCAAAGCAGTCTTGAAACGTATGATTCAGCGATGCATCACGGCCCGCAGGAGATTTACCAAGAGATGATTTCGAAGAACTATTTGTCGGAGTCGATCGGCGCTACTTTTGCGTGGTTCCTGAACCATTACCGGTGGGTTGTTTGGAAATTGGCGTCGATGGAGATGACGTTTCCATTTTTCCTGTTGAAGAAGTATTTGACGAAGGACCAAGTCGTGTATCAAATCCACAAGCGGTACCAAAAGGATTTGTGCTCTGTTCGAAGATCGATTGTGAAGAAAGTTCTCCATCGCGATGCCAGTCCAGTATCGTGCATGGTGCTTTGCATTGCTGCTGTCATCCTTTTCCCCAGTGACCGAGAGGATCATGTGGACTTGACACTCCCAGAGTATTGGAACCTGGGACTCGTCTTGACCGATGGCTGGTACAGCGTGTATGGAGTGGCCGACCTGGCATTGAGCCGTGCAATGTGGAAAATGCACAGTAAACGCAGTCTTGTTGGCTCAAAGCTCGTTATTTGGAACGCACAGCTGCAGAACTCAACTGATGGAGTGGATCCGTTAGAGTGCGCTGTTACCGCCGACCAGTGGAAGCACCCACTGCTGGAGAAAGAAGAGTTATCACGATGGCCCTATTTGAAACTCCATTTCAATAGTACTCGCCGTGCTGAGTTTGCGACTCCGTTGGGGTTGGAGCAAGTGATCTACGGCGACGGTGATTCGAAAACGAGCTCCAAGATCTCTGATGAGCGTTCGTTTCTTGGCTTCCAGCTGCTGAAGAGCGTTCCCATGAGAAGTTTGGAAGTTGGCAGCGGCATGGTCCGTGCTGTGCGCATCTTGATCATGCGCATATCTCCTGTGCTGCATCTTCAAGCGAAAGATCACACCATCGGCCCACGGATTCTCTGCGAGGAGCACATGCAGTTGTATCATGATGTGCGAGCAGAGCTGTCCAGATTGCAGAATGGCACGGGACAAGATAATGAAGATGACAACGATCAAGCGATGTCAAGCTACGAAGGTCAAGATCAGTTGGACGTCCCTCTTCCGACCCCGTTCGTGAAATTCGATGTGCTTTGTACCCATGAACTCCCATCAATCGAGGAAAAAAAGCAACCCAAGTGTTTCGGCGTGTTAACGATGTGGCGTCCATCTCAGGATCTACTGGCTGGGCATTTAGTCGAAGGTCGGGAGTATTTTGCAAGCAACCTGACGGTCAATTGGAAGATTGATAGCGGGACGTCGCAAGGCGTATTTCTTCGTCTCAGCACTACCAAGGGAAGCCGCTTTGAGCTGGATGCCAGCGAGAGTCTGGAAGAAGGAGGCGAATCCAGGTCTAATCGGCTTTCGCGGCTCGCTGGAACATATCCACGCTCATGTATCAGCATCGGTGCGGCTATTGAGCAGCATAGATCATCTATGGAGGATGGGTCTACCAGCAGTGAGCGAAAAATGATCGTTGACGTTTGTGTGTACGTGCTGCAAGCATCCAACACAAACTCAGTAGAAGGCACCGCCAAAGTTAGCTCGAAGTCCTCTGAGTCGCCCTCTTCAGAGCTGAGCAACGTCAAGTCAGAGCAGAAGACGTTTGTGGAGCACGCCTTTGCTACTGACTCCAGCTCCCGAATCATGAGTATTCGAGTGACAGGCACAACAGTCTCGATAAACTCGATAGCCGCATCAACATCGAAACGATCGCGATCCACCCGACCGTCCTCCTCCTTTGTGTTTCGACGAGGTAACAAGAACTTGTGGAAAGAAGGCTCGATCATCTGCATCTCCGGTTTGGAGATTTCGCATTACGATGAGCAGCTGGGTGTTCTCGACTGCAGTCTAGTCGAGAGTTCTCAGGTGACAACTCATCCCTCCAAGAAGTCTCATTTCTACGAAACTTTTCAAGCACTCAAGAGTCGATTTGCCAGGAAGACTACCATTGGTATCGCGGAGATCGCTTTTCAGAACGAGGTGAAGAAGCTCAAGAAATACGTGGATCGGCGAATTTTGCAAATGGACTTTGTTCCTACGCAGGATGAGAACGAAGACGAGACTGAAGCCGAGCGACTGACGCAAGATTTCACAGCTCATGAACTGTGCTTTTACAAGGAAACCAAGCTGAAGCCGTCGACTGAGCCCAAGTATGTAGCATGGGATGGTGTCATCATCAAAATGATGGGTATGCCGAACAGCACAAGTGGATTTCCGCAAGAGATTATAGCACTTGCGTTCCTGGAGCTCGACTGCCCTCGCGAAAATGGACCGAAAGAGCGACAGCAGATCTTGCAGGCCGTTTACTTCACCCGAGCACTGGCGATCGCGTTTTTGGAGCTGCTTCGGGTTACCACAGGTTGGAGTTCCGAGTCGTCAGCATACGCCAGCAAGGATGACCAACTGACTGACAGCGAAATCGTGGACAACTTGTTGGGCTGCCTCGAACAATTGGACAGAAAAGGCAGCGCACCGCCGCGAAAATTCCACGTGGAAGTTCGCCGTGAAACAAACGAGAGGTTGCTCAATAGCTGCTTGGACTGGGAGCGGCTTCACGCGTCGTACTTGAATGTTGAGAAGATCTCGCTCAACGGCAAGGATTCAAGCGCTGCATGATCTCCGATGTACAACAACGAACGATGGTATTGGACCTGCTGGGTTTGGGAACACCCGTGGCCAGCTGGTATAACAAATAGAAGATGTCAAACAATCTCACATGCTCTCATGTGATCGTTGCTGAGTGTTGTTTAATGTAGAAAGTTATTCGAGCTATTTACGAGAAGCAGGGGAGCTGCTGCTGCCATCACTTGGTTCCTCCTGCCGCACTTCGATCTCTATGGAGCGTGCAGAGATGACGCTCTTGAAGTCCGTGAGCGAGAACGGATCCAGTATCAGCCGATTCTCCAAAAAGAGTTGCTGCAACACGCATGCACGACAACACGCCAGAGAGATGAACGGGTGTCCCATCCAGAATCCAGACACGTGGGTTGCGCCAAGGTCATGCATGATGGATACACTTGCGTACCGTGTTGTGCTGCTTGACTCGTATTCTTCTTCCAGAAAGCACTTGAGCACCGCCACAGTGTGGCCTTTCTTGAACTATACACAGAGAGAATCGGAGGTCAGTCAGTCGATCGGGAAGGAGCTCTTTGCTGTGAGAGCTAATGAACCAAAGGAACCTTGTGGGTGATTGTCGAGTCGTCGGGGAGCAGAAACTTCACCTGAGCGCGAATGAATCAGCACCGCACATAAGCTCGCCAAGCTATAACAGCTGCACCATTCAGTCTTAGAGCTCCTTGTTGGTGCCAAGTGTACCTGGATGGCTTCTTCCTGCAGCGCCATGACGTCGTCGAACTTGCATTTCTCCTGCTTGAGCGTCTCGGAGCCCGAGTCCTTGCGCGCTGCGAGCGCCAGGCCGATGCTCAGCTCTGGTTGCTGTTGGGACACCGTGGCAAAGGCGCTCGACTCGTGCTGCTGCTCTTAGTGATCGGCCATCGGACGGATGGATTCTCTGGTTTGGTTTAATCTTGACGTCCTTTCAAGCTCTCCTCTCAAAAGTGCTGAATGAATTGCCCAAACAAAAGATGAATTGCGGTTTTCGAGTGTCCAAAATGTCACTTGTACATTTTGGACACGAGATGTTGTTCATTTGTTTGCACACCACTTCAAAAAGGCGAACAACCATGACGCAGTATGGCGCGGCGCAGTTCCCGTCACTGACCGCGTCCGTGGGCGATCTCTATGGCGCGAGCAGCTTCCGCATGTGCGAGGCGCAGGAGTACGCGCTGGACCTGGATGCGCTCGACCGCGAGGAGCTCGCGCTGGAGCAGATGGTGCAGTCGCTCGTGGAGCGCAAGGCGCCAGTGCCGATCGGCGTCAAGTTCCATCGCGCGCCTCCACCGAGCGCTGGCATCCCTCACAGTGGCGTGAGTATTCGACAGGAACGACGCGGGATGGGACCAGATGGACAAGGCGGTGATGACGGCGTAGACGGTGAAGAAGAAGAGGAAGATGAGATAGACGAAGAGGAGGAGGACGACGACATGGAAGAAGACGAGATGGACGAAGAAGAAGAAGACGAGGGCTTTCCTCTTGACGGCCAAGACAGTGACGACGCACTTGAGTCCGGAGACGGCCCGTTTGCTCACGAAGACGACTCACTGGACGACGTGTCAATGGACATGGACACAGAGGAAGCGCAGCGAGAGACTTGGTAGAGGAGCGAGTGCTTGAGAGATAGTCAAGGCTTTTAGGTGGACACACTGCGTATTTGCCCACTGATTTTGTGCTCATATCAAACTATTTAATCACCCACGAGTGTGGCCATGACTCAGAACTTGTAAGAAAGCGAAAGTAAGCAACGTCCATGGCCACATGAGCAAGTGCATGTTCGTCGCTGCTCGTCTTGGATACTTTTGTTGCTGGTAGTTTTTGACACTGGGACAAATACCATTATCTACATTTTATACACGCGATTGCTCAATTTTCTCGACATTATCAACTCTCGACACATCGTTACAAACCAAATAGTTGTCGAAAAAGCTACAAACCGATGTGTCCAAAACTATTTTCCCGCTCCAAATCGCAACACATGACAGATAGACAAATAGCGAGAATGGAGATCAAGACGGAGGCGAGTGCGAGTGCGAACGCCACGGCGGTGACGAATCCGAACCCCGCAGCACTCGCAGCGCCCTCTTCTTCTTCGGCAAGTGCGAATACGTCTTCATCAACAGCTCACGTGGCGGCTCCAGGCGCCGGTGAGCAGTATCTCTCGGAGATGAACAGCGCGTTCGCCAAGGCACTGTCGCTCGTGTGCCCGCCCATTCAATACCCTCCGCACTGCCGGTTCAACCCGGTGCAGCAGGACGCGGCGGACACGATGGAGATCGAGACCCGCCTTGAGGAGCTCTTCCTGCACGCCAAGCAAATCGAGTTGCTCTTTTTAAATGACGCCGCGACGTCTGCGAACAGCGATGACGTGCAGCAGAGCGCCCTGGAGATGGAGATCCTGAACCTCGAGAGCGAGCTGAACGAGAAGCACGACCTGATCGAGAAGTACACGGACGTGATCCGCGGCTGGGAGGGCAAGTTCAAGCGTCTGGAGAGCCGCATGGCACTCGAGAGAGAGTGAAGACAGCCAGAACGTTAGGCGAGCGTCCACAACAACAGCGTAGTAGTTTTAATAGCAATACATAAAGTAATCGTGAACATGCTTCACACACAAACACCCTCGGTTTCTGATTCATTTTCAAGATGAGCGCAACGGATAAACGGTCATTTGCTTGTCATTCGTACCCATTTCTTGTGAGTATTGTATAGGAATTGTATCGCTTTTTTTCTATTTCTCTTTCGTTATCTATGTAAAAAAGGAGAGCAACACTCAGCATGCTGCATTGGGAAATGAATGAGCATGGGAGCTACAGCATCGCGCTCACACTCTGGATGTACGCGCACTCCAATCGCTTAGTTGAGTGACTCCCAGGCCTTGAGCAGCACGGCGGTCTGTTGCTGATTCCGCACCGCCACGCGGATGAACGTCGGCAGCTCGTAGCCGGGCTTGCCCGAGCGCACCGGCACGCCATGCTGCTTGGCGAGCGCGCACGCCTGCTCGCTCGTGGCCACCGACTTGGTGTCGACCCAGATCCAGGACAAGTACGGCTTGCCGTGGATCTCCCAGTGCGGGAAGCGCTGCTTGAGCTCCTCAACAATGTGCGCGCGCCACATAGGGGTCACCTCCCACGTCTTCTGCATGTATGCGTCGTCTTTGACGACTGCCGAGACGAACGCGAGCGCCATGGTGTTCACCGACCACGGCACCTGCTTCTTCTTGATCGCGGCGGCGTGCGCGGCCGTCGGCGCCACGACGCTGCCGATGCGCAGACCCGTGCACGACCAGATCTTGGTCCAGCTCGTCATGACCCACACGTTGATCTTGCGGGTCTCGGCGAGCTGCTTAACCCACTCGCGCTGGTGGATGAGGCTGTCCTGGCGCCAGTGTGGGCCCACCCACGGTTGCATGCTCTCGTCGATGATGATCGTGTGGTTGTCTGGGCAGTATGTCTCAATGTACTTCTTCATGTCCTCGACCTCGAGGTAGTCGCCCGTCGGGTTCGTCGGGTTGACCATGCATGTGAGTGCGGCGGACTTGTCGTCCCACGCGAGCGTAGCGCGGCCGTCGGCCTTGCTTGAGCGCTCGTACTCCTTGTACTGCGTGAGGGTGCCACCCGGACGCCAGCCGCCCGGCTGCACGCTGCGGATCACGAGGTCGATGAGCTCGGATGCGCCGTTGCCCATGAGCAGCAGGTCGAGGTTTTGCTCCCACTGACCCGGCCAGAGGAACTCGGCCAAGTGGCTGATCGCCGGCTGGAAGTCCGCCGGCGGGTAGTGGTGGATCGTGTGGATCGAGTTGGCGGCGGCCGCGAGCGCGCCGGCGGGCGTGCCCAGGCCGTTCGTGGTCACGCTGAAGTCCTCGGCGAAGTTGGCGAGGAACTTCCAGTCCTGGCCACCGTGGAAGGTCTGCGTTTCCTCGTCCCAGACGGCGTTCGTGGCGTGCTGGTCGGCCATGATGGAGCGGCTGGAGAGGGGCTTGTGGTCTTGTGGTGGTGGGTGCGGAGGCTTGGGGCCAAAAGCGGCAATGACGAGAGGAAATGACGCAGCGGCAATGAATGAAATCTGAAACAAACACGCGCGTTTGTTTGTGTGCTGTTGTGTGTCGAGGGGGGGGGGGGGGGGGGGGGGGGGGGGGGGGGGGGGGGGGGGGGGGGGGGGGGG